>KZ651357.1:611251-623486 GCA_001010745.2 Gerris buenoi
TTTTGGGGGGGGGGGGAGTAACAGTCGCACAAAGAAACAGAGAGTTCTTTACTGAGTAAAGAAACAAAAAATAGAGAAAGCCAAGCCTCCTATAGAAAGAATGTTAAATAAAGAATAATGTTAAATAAAAGAAATAAAACTAAAGAACCAAGAAAAAGTAAGAGTCCATTAAAAACACATCTACAGCATACATTTATACAGTAGAGAGAGATAAATATGTTTAATGGAATGTAAACCAGTTAAACAAATATATTTAACTTAAAGGGGGGGGGGGGTTAAACTTTTACCTTGTTCTACCCTGCTCTATCCAGAGAAAAATAAACAAAACAAATACCATCATAGTGGCTTTTTTACTCTATTTGCCAGTAATTGTCATTGAAACAACATGAATTAGATACAAATTATTACAAAGGAGAATAAAGCGGAGAATTTACCACAGTTTTAGTCCTTTATTTATATTTAAATAAACTTTTTCGTTTATTATTTCATATTGGTCCTCAAATTTGTTGAGAACGATCCTAAAATAAAAGTTAGTACTCTTTTACTTTGGTACTCTGAAAATAGGTTCCAAGTTTTAGCTAATGTTCTACTAAAATCCCTCTTTGAATAGCTATCTCTTTGAATTTGACATGACACACTCAACTCAGTTCATTTCAAATTTGCTATGAAATAGAGGGTTTCTAAACTAAAAGTGCTTAAAAAGTTTTGTAGGGTTAGTGCTCCAAATATGAGACCCGTGCCTAATATGAGACCCCACCTTAAAGAGGCTGGTATGTGCTACAGCCTGGCAAGTCAAACGAAAAACGATAGTGTTTATGGCTATCAGTAGTCTCGGAGTTAGTTGGACGCCTACCGTCGAGAAGAGAGTTTCTGTGAATTTTATTTTATTATACTCCTTATTAAAATTTATTAAGAACATCACAGAAAGCTTGTTTAAAACATCAAGGAAAGATTAACTTAAAATCTATTCATAATATAATGATAGCTATTTAGACAAGGTGAAGACATGTATTTCACTTTTTAAGTTTATACCAATCCTAACCTCACAAATTCGTTCTAGAATATATAAACGTGGTTGTTCCTAATATGAGACCCATCACGGGCCTAACATAGGCAGGGTCTCATATTAGGCACAGTTTCTTTTATATTACCAAATCATGCCTGATTTTTGTTTTTCAGATGTATGTTTATGCAAATACTGCCATTAATGAGAGGAAAGTGTAAAACATTGGTTTAAAAATCATGCAAATGTTTTAAACAGAGGGTCTCATATTAGGACTACTTTTGTAAATCTCAAAATTTTGACTTTTTTTAGAAAACATTTTTTTTTTTAATGAAATATACATTTTTAATTATTTTGAAACATTGGCCATTGAATTACAATATATTATTAATTGTTTTGTCACATCAACTGTTTTGTTTATTAATTTAAATCCTGAGTTACACCAAAACCAAAAAAGGGGTCTCGTATTCGGGTAACTTACCCTATAAGTTAGTTTAAAAGTCAACATTGTAAATTAATCAGGTGCTTCAAGCTTTATTTTTGTCGGAAAATATGTATCGAAAAAGTCCTTAAAATATTTTACCAAAAGGTAAAAGTATGGTAGAGTATATAAAGAGTAAAGAATATTTTATAATTATCTTTAAAATAATAGTTGGCATTTCTTTAGATTGTTACTCCCTAATAAAAACAGAAAAAAAACAGAGGGGAGTAACAATCTAAAGAAGGTGTTTTGAATGTTCTTTTTAAGGCTCTACCGCCCTTTGAGGTTAGAAAAAACAGTAAAATTAAAATTATATTGATTCTAAGCAAAATATCAAAAATCTAAGTAGGTACAGGCTTCATTCCCAATTTTAATTCTGCACAGTTTGAGCCCTATTTCAACTTGATTAGATAAATAGTACAGGCTTCATTTCAATACAACAATAAAACTCGTATTGAAATAGTTGTAGTATTTCTTTGTAGTAGGGAGATGAAATAGGGCTCAAATTGTGGAATGAAGGCTGTACTTAGATTTTTTATTTCTTGCTTAGAACCAATAAAATTTGTATTTTAGTGATTTTTCTAACCTCAAAGAGCGGTAGAGCCTTAAGGCGAGCGTGCGTGAGCATGCGTTTCCATTCGGCTCGCCCTGTCCATATCTAAGCAAATCGGGGCAAATGCATGCTTATTTGGGGGGCGAACGCATGATAATTCGGGGACGAATGCATGCTCATTCATGCGAATGCTGGTGAAAAGTTCCCCAATTCGATTCAAGAAGGATTTAAAATGCAAGACTATAATATATTATAGTCTTTAAACAACTATTAATTTAACCAATACTGATATCACAAACTCCATAAGTAGGTAATGATATCTAAGTTATCCCCTGTACATGTTTGTATTTTTGAATTCATAATTTCTAGGCCAATAGATATCTAGTGGGCAGTTCGATATCGATGAGTTTCGCTAGAAACTAAAGTTTAGCAAACTCCGCTTGAATTCAGGAGTTCTTTTTGTGTAGGTGTGGCCTGGAGGAGGCAAAGGACTTTAATCTAGTAAGAGGTTGGAGTTTTTTATTCCGACCGTATTACATCTTTCTCCGATATATGTTTTTATGTAAAAATATATTTAAGAAGACTAAAGCTGATTGCATTGACACTATTTGAACTCTCATAAATTCTATATTGAGTCTAGCATTATATAAATTTGAATCATACCAATAAAGTAAAAGAATCCGTAGCGAGCTTGGAGTTTTCATATCTCCGTCTTATTTCCGTTTCATCCGGATAACACATAGTGAACGGAGTTCTCTTCTCCGGATTCGAAGTAATGGCGGCGGATCTAACTTCGATCGTCATTGTTGATTTATTTCTGCGACAAGACTCATCCGCCATATTCCGACAACATCCGACAGTTAAAACGCGGTTTTAAGGACAAATTCACATCTTGCGATATCATTCGAATATTAAAATTAAAACTGAGTTATAGAATTATAGTAATAGAGAGAGGGGGGTTAGCATTAAGTTACAGAATAATTTTAATGAATAAGGAAAAATTAAGAGAAATGTAAATTAGTTAACAATTTATTGAGGAATATGAAAAGCTTCTCTTATTTATATGAATCAAAGCTAATGTTGATAATAATGAGAGAGTAGTAAGTAAGATTGATATTTTGATTGGGAGATAATCAGGGGAATAAGAGTAATGTTGAAATAAAGATAAGTATTATTGATGTTTTGATAGAGATGAGGTAAGTTAAATGTATAAAATAAAGAGAGAGATTAGTAAGATTGTTCTTTTGATAGAGAGAGAATTAAGTGATAGGAGTAAGTTGAAATGGAGATAAGTAAGATTGATGTTGTGATAGAGATTAGGTAAGAGAAATGTTGAAAATAATGTGAGTGAGAAGTAAGATTGATGTTTTTTATAGAGAGAAAATTAGATGATAAGAGTGATTATGAAATAAAGATAAGAAAAATTGATGTTTTGATAGAGATAAGGTAAAAGAAATTTTGAAAATAAGCAGAGAAATAAGTAAGATAGATGCTTTGATAGGCAGAAAGGATTAGATGATAACAGTAATGTTGAAATAAAGATAAGTAAGATTGATGTTGTGATAGAGATTAGGTAAGAGAAAAGTTGAAAATAAAGAGAGAGATAAGTAAGATTGATGTGCTAATAGCGATAGAATTATGTGATAAGAGTGATTATGAAATAGAGATAAGTAAGGTTGATGTTTTGATAGAGAGAATTAGGTGACACGAGTAATGCTGAAATAGAGATAAGTAAGATTGATGTTCTAATAGCGATAGAATTATGTGATAAGAGTGATTATGAAATAGAGATAAGTAAGGTTGATGTTTTGATAGAGAGAATTAGGTGACACGAGTAATGCTGAAATAGAGATAAGTAAGATTGATGTTTTAATAGAAAGAATTAAGTGATAGGAGGGATGTTGACATAGAGATAGTAAGAATTATGTTTTGATAAGAACTGTGATGAAAATATAATATGTAAGAGTAAGAGCAATGTTGAATTAGAGATAGGCAAGAGTAATTTTAAAATAGAGATAAATTAAATTTAGAGTAATAAATATTGTTTTGAGATAGATATAAATTATTATAATGTTGAAATAGAGGTTTTTTATTTATGTTATAATAGTAATATTGATGTTACAAAAGTAAATAGTTTAACTTGAACGAAATAGAGATGGGTTAGATTAATGTTCTAAGGAAAAAACAATTAAGAAGTCAAAGCAGATAATAAATATTTAAATTGAAATAGATATATAATATCTAAGACGAAAAGATATGATACTTATTCAAAAATATTATAAACTAAATATTTAGCTTGCTTGATAAAAATGAAAGAGAGCAGAGTAGAAAAGAAAACTTGATTTGGAAAATCTCAGTGTCAACAGTAGAATAAGTTCGAATCGATTATTATTTGCTCGTATTTGCTGTTATCCACGCTTACGATTAAGAACGTTCTAAACTCGGAAACTATTTTATATGTTAACAAAATATATATAAACATAACACAAGTAATTTTGACAGATTTATGACCGAACCCGTAAAATTTGGTTTGAAAGTGTCAAATGGGAAAGAAGATTATTCCGTGAGGTTACCTTTTAAAAGAGAATTCAAAAGCAAATCTCAATTACTAGGCGACAATAAATAAATCAATAAAACAAACAACTGAAGAGGTATTATTATGATCTTACGACTATAAATTGTTATCTATGTTATTAGGCGGCAAAATATACTCGTATTTTTACTGACGAGTGATCATATTAGCCTTCGAGCCGGAGGAGGTGATGACTGGCAATGAAATTAACTGCCGAAGGCAAAAAATGAATAGAAGAGACATTTTACTTTGCTGCTTTTTTACATACTGTATTTTATCTACGGCAGAATAATAAACTGCTACAATACTATCTTATTATAATTATTAACTAGTCTAGGAGAGGTGATCAATCAATCAATCAATCACCATTTATTGAAGAAACATATAAAAGACCATAAGTTATTACATACATATCTTGATACAATCATAATAATTTTAACACTATAAAAATTACATTTCATAAATTAGAAACACTGTCTTAAAATCGGCCTTTGGCCGTGACACCGTCCAGGAGATAGCTTGCGAAAAAGTGCCTGACTAACATCAAGCTAGAATTTTTCGCACTATTTAATTTTTTGGTGCCTTTTAAGAATATGTGGTCGGCTAAGTTCGTCTACCGGATATACCTCTGCAGTAGACATTTGAAAAGAAAAATAAACCGATGGAGAGCGGCCATTTCCTGCCGATTATGGCGAACAATGTGATTTTCATGATCCTTATATTCCAGGAGATAGCGTGCAAAAAAGTGTCTGACTAACATCAAGCTAGAATTTTGTTAACAAGTCAATCTTTAAGCGCCTTTTAAGAATATATGGTCGGCTAAGTTCGTCTGCGGGACATAGCTTGGCAATAGGCGTTTGAAAAAAACAAACCGGTGGAGAGCGGCCATGTCTCACCAATTATGGTGAACAGTATGATTTTTATGTTCCTGAGTACAGAATTAGTTATTAGACCAAAAATTAAGTCGATGTTAGCTTGTACCTTGACAGGTGAGAACGTTGATTTTTAGTAATATTTGAATAACTAACCTATCAATAACTAATTCTGTACTCAGGATCATGAAAATCACATTGTCCACCATAATCGGCGTGTTTATTACAGTTACGAATCCATGTGTGATAGATTTGGTTTGCAAATTCTGAGCGAAAGGCGTAAAGCATTTGACATTTTGTTCCTAGTCAACTGCTTAACCGGAAGGTTAGTCTGTTCTCCAGTGCTGGATCAGGTCGTAATATTACCTTCAGGTAGGCGGGCTGGACGTCCCTTCTATACAAGAGAATGGTCTAAGCTGTCCCCTATTGTCCGCTGTGTAAATGCTTCTAACTCCCTTTTAGAATGTCCCCAGATCCTGTCCTTAAATAGCCTTAAGTCCGTGTTCCTGTTCCTGTAGTTCCTTTTCCCTTTACGTATTTACCTCTCCTACTTTAATTTTATTACCACGTATAATTTCTACTTTTTTATTAAATCTTACTACATGTTTGCCTAATTGTTATTTAATTTATTTGTTATCTAATTGTTAGTATAAGTTTTATTGCCTAACTGTTAATTTGGATTTTTTATATTGATTTGATTTTATTTTTTTTATTCTCTTACAAAACTTTTTATTGAATTTGTGATCCTTTGCTGTTTCTCTGATGTTTTATTTTATGTAACTTTATTCTAGTCATTTTTGTATCTTTAAATGATTGCATATGTGTATTTTGTGTACATGTTTATGTTTATTCAAGAGTGCCTCACTTGTGGCTCTGCTGTCAGAGGACTCTCAAAAAATTAAAATAAATAAATAAATAAATAATTGGTGAGACATGGCCGCTCTCCACCGGTTTTTTTTTTTTCAAACGCCTATTGCCAAGCTATGTCCCGCAGACGAACTTAGCCGACTACATATTCTTAAAAGGAACTAAAAGATTGACTCGTATACAAATTTCTAGCTTGATGTTAGTCAGGCACTTTTTTGCACCTTATCTCCTGGACTATTAACTATTACTACAAGATTAGTTAGTAGACCAAAAATCAAGTTTATTTTAGTTAGTCAATTGATAGGTTAGCTAGTCAAATTTTACTCCAAATCAAAGGAATTACCTATTAAGTGGCTAACTGACATAGTTGATTTTTGGTCTACTAATTTATTTTGTACTCAGGATCATGAAAATCACATTGTCCACCATAATTGGTGGGAACTTTTTGCTTTTTTTTCAAATGCCTAATGCCAACCTATGTCAGGCAGACTTCAGTTCTTAAAATTCAGTACCAGATTATCTTGTAAAAAAAAAATGCCAACTTGTTGTTAATCAGATACTTTTTTGCGTGCCATCTCCTGGACTATATGTATATTATTAAGGTAATATTATATTACCAAAATTTAATTGTTTATAAAAAAAAAACCAATAAGAAGCTTAGTGAAGTGATTAGTGAATAGAAAACTATCTAGAACAACAAAATACATAACACGCTTTTTTAACGAGCGCAGTGAGTTCTTCATTTCTCAGACTTGGATTTGAAAAGTTTGTGTATTTGTTTGTTTGTCCAACGATAACTGGCGTAAAAATTGATCGATTTGAACGAAATTTGGCACACAGGTGCTCCTAACAATTTGTCATAACTGTATAGTTTTTGGAAATTCCACACTAAACATTTCCAAGATGGCGCCTAATATGGCCGACGACTATAATGAAAATATTTAGTCAGCATAATGTGTTATACACATATAATCGTTTAAAAGGTCTTTAAAAGAAGGAAAATAATATGTAACGAATTAAATTCCACACTTCATATTTTCAAGATGGCGGCCAATATGTTTGGACGACGAAACAAAATATTTTAGTCAGTATAACATGATATATATCAATTTAAAGGTCTTGAAATCTAGAAGAGGACTATTTAACTATTAACATTTCACTCTTGATATTTTCAAGATGGCGGTCAATATGGTAGACAACTAAAAAAAAAAAAATATTATAATCAGCATGACATGTTATACATCGTTTTAAAGGGGTTTATAAGTAGGAAAAGCGTGAATAAGCTAGAAGGCTGGCTATCTGCGCTCGCCTGCTAGACAGCATTTACAAGGCTCGATAAGTTCACCTGTTTATTCAACAAATTGATGCCTATAGATGCATCTATTAAATAGGCTCGCTGTGATAGCCTGTAAAAACTTTAAAATAAAGATGACCTTATTTAATAAATATTAACTATAAATGCTAAAAACAACAGGCGAGCGCAGCGAGCCTGCAATGACTTTTTATAAGGAATTAACTAATAATGCAGCAACACAGGCGAGCGTAGCGAGCCTGCAATAAATTTATTTAATAAATGTTAACTAATAATGTAGTACAAATAGGCGAGCGTAGCGAGTCTGCAATAACATTTTATAAGGAATTAACTAATATTGCAGCTGAAACAGGTGAGCGTAGTGAGCCTTTAATGATCATCTTATTTAATAAATATTAACTATAAATGCTGTAACAACAGGCTAGCGTAGCGAGCCTGCATTTATTTCATTCAATAAATATTGCTGCAAACAGGCGAGTGTAGCGAGCCTTTAATAACTTTAATAAATAGTGATTATCTACAAATGCAAGGAACATTTTTTCCTATCTAGAATTAGCGAGTTAGTACGAAATTCTTTTCACAACATCTGAGTATTTTTGACACTTTAAATTTAAGATTACGGTCAATATTACAGACGACTTTAAATAATATGATTGTAGTCTGCACGACATGTCATACATCGTTAAAGGTCTTGAAGAGTAGGAAATAAATATTAACTATGATCAAAAAAGTTTACAACAAATATGGTCAAAATAAGGGTGTTAAGAAGTAAGATCAAACTTTATGGCATATTACATAACATAATTATTTTAAAGCTATTTTCAGGTTGATTAAGACTATTTAATGTTTTAACCGAAGTATTATCCTGGTAGTTGTATTGAAAGCATAGTACGGTTGACAATTGTACGCGAGTTCTTTATGCAGCACACCACTAGTATAGCAAGCAAAACATCTGAATGAAATAATTCATAAAACAATTAAAATATTTATGTAATGAATTACTAAAAACTATAGAAGATATCTTCGCAAAAACATTTAAGAAAATAAGTAATTAGAATAAATCAAGAAAAGGAGCTGGTCAAATCTAGATTGACTTCAATAATTTACATGTTCACTTGAAGCTGCAGTGTAGCCATTTACTCCGCAATTTTTTTTGTTTTAATTGAAGATCTACTATTCATTAAAAAATATAAAATATATTTTTGGTTAAACTTTCAGATTTGCCATCATTTTGTATTTTTACAAAGGGTCAACATTTTTGTAGGTCTTAAGGTCAAGAACGTCAAACATGTTGGAACTTTAACCTGACTTTCTAAAGAGCTGACTTGCAGGAAAAATGTGCAGCTCCAAGAGAAAGCCGTCACGAAGTCTCATGGCAGATAATTTTGTTGGGCTCAAGATAATGTAATTTGAAAACACAAAAAACTCTTTACTGTTCATTAAAACAAAGGTAAGAGTGTAATGGCTTTAGAGCATGGGTTTCCATTTTTTTTCGTTCAAGAGCCATATCTGGATATTATGGTCTATAGCGGCTCGGATGAAGAAAGGCACTTAACAATAATTGCTAATATTCGAATAAACACCTATCCATTCCGGTCACAAACTTAAATAAGTATCTATATATAATTATTCCAAAATTGTAACCTTAGTAATAGTTCAGCGTGTAGTGTGGATCTTTAAGGGTAATACAAAAACTCTCATTTAGGTGGCAACGTTTCGGCTCGACATGCCATTTTGGGTCTTTATTTCTTCGACAAGACTCATCCGCCATATTCCGACAACATCCGACAGTTAAAACGCGGTTTTAAGGACAAATTCACATCTTGCGATATCATTCGAATATTAAAATTAAAACTGAGTTATAGAATTATAGTAATAGAGAGAGGGGGGTTAGCATTAAGTTACAGAATAATTTTAATGAATAAGGAAAAATTAAGAGAAATGTAAATTAGTTAACAATTTATTGAGGAATATGAAAAGCTTCTCTTATTTATATGAATCAAAGCTAATGTTGATAATAATGAGAGAGTAGTAAGTAAGATTGATATTTTGATTGGGAGATAATCAGGGGAATAAGAGTAATGTTGAAATAAAGATAAGTATTATTGATGTTTTGATAGAGATGAGGTAAGTTAAATGTATAAAATAAAGAGAGAGATTAGTAAGATTGTTCTTTTGATAGAGAGAGAATTAAGTGATAGGAGTAAGTTGAAATGGAGATAAGTAAGATTGATGTTGTGATAGAGATTAGGTAAGAGAAATGTTGAAAATAATGTGAGTGAGAAGTAAGATTGATGTTTTTTATAGAGAGAAAATTAGATGATAAGAGTGATTATGAAATAAAGATAAGAAAAATTGATGTTTTGATAGAGATAAGGTAAAAGAAATTTTNCCCCCCCCCCCCCCCCCACTCCTACCGAGCGCTTTTTCGCATATACAGGGTCGCACCCTTCCACTTTTATGGAGCATTCGTATTTTCCACAACTGTCTAGTACCACGTTATTTATTGAAATATATCAACAATGTAATACCGTGATTATGCACACTGCAATAGGTATACAATTAGTGTTAGTGATATAACGGTATTATTGTTCATCGGTATCATTGTTGATGTGTTTTGCCAGCCAAGCAAGAAGGGCACGCTCGTCTCTGATAAGCCCTATATCTGATATTCTTGATCCAGTATAGTATAGGTCCAGAGTTGGGTGGGCATCGTTGGGCCCCTGATGAGTCGTACGCTATGAAACGATGCAGGACATGGCATAATGCCGAGCCAACATCCTTGTGACGATTGTCTGGTGTTGGAACAGTTCCTATGTGTCACGCTTGCGTGGCACATCCCTTATAGTGTCTCTCACTAACACTAATTGTATTATTGAAATATATACATAAATACATGGTTTTTTCAGTACTGTATATTATGATACTATGTCCGTTAGAATTTGTTCAAACTGGTCTCGAAGGTCTAACGAAGACATATTTTCTAATCGGTTGCATTAAACTAACGGTAAAAGTTAAGTGTACGGTGCTGTTTACAGAAATCGGATTACAAAATTAATTTTCTTACCCTAGAACTTTCAACGGCCACTCCGCAACGCTTTGCGGTGCCGCTCATTTTCTGAAGAAAAACAACCCTGCTGTTTATAGACATAGCCCAGTTAATAAAGGTTTTTACCTGCAACTAATTAGGGGAAATCAGAATTTTTTCCTGACGATAGACGATGATAAGAGGTACATTCTCTCAAAAGTCCCCACTTCTCCCCCTTGTGCTTCCCCCCCTATCCCCTCTTAAAGTTCAAAAATTACTCATTTATCACTTTTTAAGCAAAACTGTTTATTTTTTGAAGAAAAGCGTTATTAACAAAAATATTCATCACATAATTCTGCACAAAAAAGGTCCTATGCATGTTTGAAGTGGGACGTACCGTTTTTGAGTTATTGTTGACAAAAAATTCAATTTTTAATTTTTGCGAACCAAGATATGTTAAAAAATACACGTCTGATTTTAATGAAATTTGTATGATAGGTTATACTTAACCTATTGTTGATCCCATATATATTTCAACCTTCTGCGGCCATTATTTTATCTTGCACATGCCACATGCGCACAAACATACATTTATTTAGGCCTATATCTACAAATGTACTCATCTGATTAATATGAAATTTGGATGGTTTGTCGAAAGTAGCCCGCAGAAGCCCCCACTTAATTTTAACCGTATGCGCACTTTACATTTTCTAAATAGGCTTAAATAAATGTATGCTTGTGCGCATGTGCAAGATAAAAAAAATGGGCGCAGAAGGTTAAAATTTATATGGAATCAACAATAGGCTAACTATGACCTACCATCCAAATTTCATTAAAATCAGACGTGTTGTTTTTGACATATCTTGGTTCACAAAAATTAAAAATTGATTTTTTTGTCAACAATAACTCGAAAACGGTGCGTCTCACTTCAAACATGCATAGGACCTTTTTTGTGCAGAATTATGTGATGAATATTTTTGTTAATAACGCTTTTCTTCAAAAAATAAACAGTTTTGCTTAAAAAGTGATAAATGAGTAATTTTTGAACTTTAAGAGGGGATAGGGGGGGAAGCACAAGGGGGAGAAGTGGGGACTTTTGAGAGAATGTACCTCTTATCATCGTCTATCATTAGGAAAAAATCCAGATTTCCCCTAATTAGTTGCGGATACAGCCTGTTTTTGGCCTTTATTGACTGGGCTAACACCTAAAAGTTAGACGTCCAAGTCGAAATACAAAATTTGATGGTACCGCTCAATTCACCTTAGCCAAACTAACATCTATTATACTAATACCTAGTAGACTGATTATTTTTCCTTAAAAATCCAATGAAATAACACCAAAATCTGCATATCATAGTTTTGGACGAGTTAAAAAAAGTATTTATGTATATATATGAATAAATAATGACCTAATCAACCGAACGCGTGTTTGTTTCGCTTTTTGTTTACTAAACAGATGTGGAAAATACGAATGCTCCATAACAATTAAAGGGTTCAACCCTGTATATGCAAAAAAGCGCCCGTTAGAAGTGGAGGGGGGGGGGGGG
>KZ651358.1:35284-76049 GCA_001010745.2 Gerris buenoi
ATGTGTATATATGTATATATATTAATATTTTTTATAACGGTACCATACCACATGTCAAACCCATAATCATTTTTTAGATTTTAAGTCTTTGGACATTGAATAGGTTCTGAATTTATTACTTAATTTTTTCTTCATGAAGATCCCTTAGAAATCCTTAACATATGTTTCTGGCCTCCTTATTTGTTTCATACCTTCATTTCCACTCAGTTGTCCACTCCCATCCAAACAGTCCGGACATTATGTGCAAGTTCTTGAATGTTTGCTTAATTATTTTTATATTTAAACCTCTACCTAAACACTTAGTAACTTAATTTAAATATCTTATTATAAATTCCTCACCACTTGGTAAGAGCTTATGTTTCACACTTATTGTTAGAAATTTTCCGTTTTCTTTTCTTTTTTATTTTATAAATTTCTTTTTTATTTAAACTTTTTTATTAATTCATTGTCTACTATTTGTCACTTTTATTTATTTTGTAGATTATCACCGAAGAAGCTCAGGTTCCCTGAGCGAAAGCTTTGATGAAATTAAAATAATCTATTTTCTAATAAAAGGACTTTTATTCCAAACAAGTACCCTCTTCTGAGTTATAATTCTTAATAAGTCCACAATTCCTCTCTACAATTTGAAAAAAGAAATCTATATAAAGATTTACAAATCAAGGCTCTCTTTACCTTCTCCAATAGGTACAACTATTATTCGACAACACTGTTTATAACCGGAACAACTTAAAACCTCACTCTTAGTGTGTTTTTATTTTTTATCTATATATCTGATGAAGGTCCAAGTAAGGCGTGAAAGCTTGTTTTTGCAGTAGGTATTTATAAATTAATAGACCAATCTCTATAAACCTTAATACAAATTTTTAGGTTATATCAAATAGTCAATAAACTTAATTAGTTTATTATACTAAAATTAATATCAGCTTACAATAACAACTCGTAAGTACAATTAATAAATAAATAATGAGTAAAAATCAGTGTACGTTAAAATATTAATTGAAATAACAGAAACATGTAATGACGAAGAATTTTTAAAAGTAATCTTCATCTATTTTCACTGTTGTAGCATAACACTAGGGTTGGGATATCGATTCCGATATATCGAAATCATCAATATATCGGACCGAAAAATATCGATATTTTATAACGATATTGATCTTCCGATAAATCGTCAATATCGATATTTTTCTAAAATATCTAAAATCGGAAGTTTTTTTTTTGCTTCTCAGCTGCAAAACTGGCCTTTCGGGAAGGTTCTCGATACATCGACAATATCGATATTTTTTTTTTTTTCGATATCCCAACCCTATAATTTGCGTATATTATGTAAATAATATCGATACGTTATGCAACTAGGAACAATAGATTTAGACCTTCGAAACATCATAACATATTCTGAACATTCCTCTCTCTTCAAGGTAATAACAAATAATGTAATAATATACTCAACTCTTTTAAAACGTCTAATGAATTAAATTATTGTAATCTTACACCTAATTTCTTATATTTTTTTTTTAAAAATAAGAAATCGACAATAAAATAATAAAGTTAATAATTAATAAAGTTAATAAAATCAGCTATTTGTGAATATTGATATTTTCCGATATTTCATTAATGAACAGAGTGTTATAAAATAATAATATTTTAATCGGGCATTAATGATAAACATATCAGGCAGTATAAAAATAAATCAGAGAGAAAACTTAATCAAAGTATAGTTAAACAACTTGGCTTTTCCTTTTATTAACTTTTTTTCATGACAAAGGGTGTCTCAATAAAAGATGTGTACATTTAAAGGAGGAAGATATTAAACAATTTAAAAATAAATAAATAAATACAGATGGCTTTTCCTTCTATTATCTTTTTTTCACGACAAAGGGTGGATCAATAAAAGATGTACATTTAGAGGAGGAAGAAATTAAACATAAAACATACAGATGGCTTTTCCTTTTATTAACTTTTTTTCCTGACAAAGGGTGGATCAATAAAAGATGTACATTTAAAGGAGGAAGGAATTAAACATTTTTTTTTTAAACTACAGATGGCTTTTACTTTCTTTTTTTTATGACAAAAGGTGGATCAATAAAAGATGTACATTTAAAGGAGGAGGAAATTAATTTTTTTAAAAAAAATATCTACAAAATGTCAGAAAAATTACTTACCGATTGAGACAACACCTAAGGTTACTCATATGCCGGGAAGTCGGCCACTTCAAACACCTTTAAAGTGTCTATAATATTAAGAGTGAAATATAGATCAACTCTCTGGCATAAAATTCAAATTACAACTTGAATCAATTATATTGGTATAACAGACCCTGTTGTAAGGCCCTATAAGACACAATATACTAAATATTAGCTTAGTATACTAAATGAATGCCCGTTTTACTTTTCTGTAATTGATTTCAGAGATCCAAGATGTGAGTGAGTTCTCGTACAATTCTATACCAGCTATTTATTGCATTTATTACAAAAATGCTTTCGATTTATTCAAATGCTTATCTATTTATTTCAATAAATACTCGAATTACAGCTGTTAATAGAAGTCATAATTACTATTTTTTTCATGACGTTGTACTAGAATTGAAACATTAATAGAATTCTTAAAACTGAAAATCCGATAAGAGCTCGTCAAAATCTGGTTTGTACACCCACCTTACTCTGCGCGTCTGCTAACAATTCGAGGTATCCAAAAGTATATATTTAAATTAATAGTGTCACAGGTCTAATTAAATAGTATTAGTAATTAAGGATGAACGATATCATGATGTATTAATCATATTGTATAAATATCAAAATCATTATGCTAACAATTCGAGGTATCTAAATGTCTAATTTAAATTAATGGAGTACAGGCCTAATTATATTGTATTATAATCATTATCAAAGAAACGGCAAGATATTCTACTGAATTATGTCTTGAAGCAATAAGATTACCGGTATGTATTAATAATTGTTATTATTAGTTTGCAACCTTGAACAAGATTTAGTATATATATATCCAGACTTGGGAAAGACGAAGGCTTAATACCTGATGAAAATACCTGGAATGCTAATTATATTACTTGTCGTTATTTCAGGTACAAAGATCTCAGTTCGCTCTCCAAGATTATTAATAATCTGTGAGTCGCATTTTTGAACGAAGTTGCTTATGGTACGTTTTGGAGCCCGGGAGTGAATCCGAAAAAACGACCAAAATCACCGTCACGCAACCAAGCGTCACGAAATCTACCGATGAAGATAACTTAAGTAAAAGATTACCGAGTCAGTTGAAATTTGGTACACATGTTAATTTTACCAATGCCCAGGCTGAGTTCGTTTAAGAACATTATCCGCCCAAGCATTCACGCGCAACGCTCACGTAAGTAAGCTTCAAATTCAAAATTGGAATTTTAGGACGGGAAAAAATTCTTACTTCATTTATTTATTGAGACAAACAACTTTTTTTTATTTATTTCTTTATTTTTGTAATAAAAAGAACACCGACACCGACATTGCTATGAAGTATAAAGATCGCTAAATTTATTAAAGCGTACCGTTAAAATCAGAGAAAACAACGTTTTTACAGATATCTTACGTCCTAACCTAACGATTTAAATAAAACTTCGTATACATCATATGTAGTAAAATTGAAACATGCATTTGAAATTCCAACCTGATACAAGCAGAAGTTTTTGTTTGTGAGTGATTTATATTTTTATTATAATATTTAATCGGAGTAATATGCCGGCGGAGTCTGAGGGAAAAGTTCTATTTTGTCCCTGTCCCTATAATCATCTGCTTTAACAATAAACTCATCATTAACTTTTTTCTCTATATACAATATATTATTTATTGAAAGGCGCTCACTTGAAAAATAATAAAAAGCTTTTCTTTTAATTTTGCCTTAACTCCGCTAGTACAAATAATTAGTTACTTTTCTCCGACATGTATAAGTAGTTAGTATCGTATACTTATTTTGGAACTGTGATTTTATAATTTATATATAATGAAAAGCGTAAGGAACTTCGTTCCTACCTAATGTCCCACGATACCACACGATTTTTTTTTTTTTTTTTATGTGGAAAAAAAATTAGAAGAAGCGTTATTTAAAGTTATATTGTGATCTATTTCGTTTGTTATAAGATTTGTGTGTTGCCTTTAGAAATAAAATTATATGTCACATGGAATTTGAATTGTACCTTGCAATTCTGTGGATTTTCATGCATAAATAATAAAAAAGGAGTTTATTTGAGGATAATCGAAGTTAAGCGAGCACGACTTGAAACTTGGAAGGGTTGCCGATAAAGAAAACTACCTTAGTTTTCTCGATCCTTATACAATGGTCTAAATTGAACTTAAGCGAACTTTGGTGACACGCCGATCTCTAAACTGTGAGAAGCTGTAAAGTACCTATTCCTTTTATAAATTTTAATTTCCATGGCTTATTCTTGTTCGTCAAATCTCTAAAGCGCGAGAAGCTGTAAAGTCATCAAATTAGAAAGCCATTTCTAGATTTCTACATATACCTTTTTAAATTTATAGTCGGCTTAAAACCTTTTGACAAGTTGAGATTAAAAAAGTTCGATTTAAATTTTCTCTCGGAATTTCCACGGGCCAATGTATTAAACGCTTTTAACTCTATATTAACTTTAGATCAAAGTGTTAAAAAGGTCAATTTGCCTGTCCCATAGTTAACACTCGCTTCTCATAGAACCTTCAAATTCAATTAAAAACTACCTGACATAAAGGATACAGAAAACTAATTAAGTTTGCGCACCTCTAGCTGTAAGATAAAGGCCACGTGTATCAATATCCAAGCACCTACACGATTCGAATCTGGTAGGTGCTACCTGACTAGGTGTTTATTTAAATAACTCTTCCGATAATAACCGGTAGCTTTTGATTAAACGTTATGTCAAATCGGACATAAATAGTAGTCGAATATTTGATTTAAATTACGGTTGTCAAGTTGTTCTTGTTCCACGTATTGCTTTTACTTTTGTGTTTTTTAGCCGATATTATTTCTTCAGGGGTCTTCGTCGTTTATTTTAGGTGGGATAATATCGACATTTATAAACTATATGTTCTAATAAAAATCGATTTCCAATGTCTTAATTAATGAAAATAAAAAATACGTGTGGTGTCGGGGCACACCTGGTAGGAACGAAGTTCCTTACGCTTTTTCATTAAATATAAATTATAAAATCACACTGCTAAGTATACGTTGCTAACTACTTATACATGGTGGCGTTAGAAAAGAGACAAAAATTAAAACTAGCTAACTATTTCTACTTAAGCAGAGTTAAGGCGATGTTAAAAGAAAAACATTTTTTATCATTAAAGCGAGGGTCTTGCAAAAAAATAATTTATTGTATACTGAGAAATAGGTTAATCATGACGAGTTTCTAGTTAAAGCAGATGATTATAGCGACGGAACACGACTGTTACCTCAAACTACCGGCATAATTATTACTCCATTTAATATATTATAAAATATATCACTTTACTACGCAAAAACGTACGTTTGTATTAGGTTGAAATTTTACATGCCTGTGTCAATTGTACTTTAAATAACATGTATGAATTTTTATTAAAATCGTTACATTAGAACATAAGATATCGGTAAAAACGTTTGTTTCTCTATTTTAAAGGTTTAGGTCCGCTTTAATAAATTTAGCGATCTTCATAGCGGTGTCGGAGTTGGTTTTCCTAAAAAAAAAAAAAAAAAAATATTTATAAAAGTTTATTGTCTCATTTAATAGATGAAGTAAGAATTTCTTCCCATCCTGAAATTTTAATTCTACGAGTACATTTGAAGTTCACGTTTACGCGAGCGTTGCGCGCGAACGATTAGGTGGATAAAGTTTTCCAATGAACTCGTCCTGAACATTGGTAAAATGAACATGTGTACTGAATTTCTAAATCGGTCAACTTTTACTCAAGCTATCGTCATCGGTAAATTTCGTGACGGTCGTTGTTTCGGATCCACTCCAGAGCAGTAACGTGCCATAAGGAATTTCGTTTCAAAAACTTCGTTCCTTTCGGACTTCTACATTTTTTTTTTTTTTTACAAGCAAACGTGATTCGAAGTTGACAAGTAATGGAAGAGAATAGAACGAACTAAGCTTCTGGAATATCTCCAAACTTATAATGCAATAACAAATTGATGACGCTAATTGGAAAGCTTCACTACGAAACTCGGAATCTACTTAGCCAAATATAAGTTTCGACCGTTTAGATAGTGGGGGGAAATCGGAACTTGTTACTCGTGGGTTATTAATTATGAAAGGGAGCAGAAGGCCGCAATGGATTAGGGAGTGGCCCCCGCTATTACTTGACTACAAGTGCGCCTCTGGAACGAGATTTAACAAATTAATAGGAGGTTGACTGGGTCCGCATTCACTTGATAGCAGTATAAAGCTCAACAATACGACAGTCACCGAATATCTTACAAAACACGATGGATTTTCAAAAAAGTGTTAAATGGGGAATTAAACAAATAGGAAGGGTGCACTTGATAACTGCACGTGTTGACATGAGAGAAATAGCAACACCCTATACTGGATAAAAGGGAAAAAATGAACGAGGGGCGAAAATTACATTAAACAAAAATATGTAAAGGGGCTCTGCTAAACTGTTTTTAAAGAGAGAAAGGGCTGAAAGGAATGTCAAAACAAATAACCTCCTGTGACACTGTGCAGATTGCATAAAAAATTTCGTCGTTAACAGCCTTTCTCTCCTCTACCCATTTAAAATTTTAGGGTCACGCACGTTTTCATCTTTTTCCACTCGCCAGTTAACTAGGTTGTCAACAAAAATATTCCTATACTAATTTGTTTACAGTCACGTGACACGTGAGTTGCTAAAAGTAAAATGCAATTTGTTACACGTGTAAAAAATGGCAGTTTTACTTTAAGCGACTAAAAAATAAAATGTTTGAAGTTAATTAAATTTTTTTTTTCTGTTTTTCTCATTAAAATTCAACAATCGTAGGTAAAGCAAATGCATGCATGTGCTGTTTTGCAAATTATTTTGAGTGCAAAAACAAAAACAACCATGTTGCAACAATATGAAACGTATTAGCACTTCCATAAAAAACTTTTGTTTTTAAATTTTTTTTTGACAAAGAATAATCATTGATTTTTTCCGATCTTTTTCGTTGTTCTTAAAAAAAGGGGGGGGGGGGGGGGGGGGCTAAAAAAAACGCAAATTTCAAACCACCAATTGGTACAAAACAAATACAAATACACATTTGTAATTTGCAGCGTCTTTATTTTTCTTACAACATTCGACAAGGCGTTTTTCCGATTACTTTTTTTGTGCTACCCAGAAATAAAAGTACAACACAAAAGTAGTAATTTTATGCGTAATAACCCTAGAAACAGGAATATTAGAGGGAAGGCTCAAAAAATTATCCCTAAAACAAAAGCTGTGGGACTTTAGGACACCAGGTGCGTCACTGACATACTGACAATCGCAGGGGTATATAAGAGTCCTCGTTTTCGACTACGGACCCTAAAAGTAAAGTAAAATGCCATAGATTTTTAGGCGTAATTAAAACAAAAACGGATTATTGCCATTGAAATAAAAAAGATAGGAAGAAAAATAACGAAATTATCCTCTTTTTAAATCGATTCGGCAGTAAATATAGTATAAAAACTCACCAACAAAACTACTAATCGGCTTTTCCCGTCTATTGCTTATTTTTTCTATTAAACTAAAAGCCAGATAGGCTGCTGACATAGAGGCTTTTCAGATAACAACGAACGCTAAGCTGGCCACGAGGGTATAGCCCTAAATACTAATAATGCCTTGGCCAAAACACACAAGCACTATTTACCAAAATAGACTAAGAGACCACAAACTTGAGTGAGGTCAAATTAATTTAATCTTAAAATAATTCCGGTGTATTTTAAAATCCAGTAAATACTTCAAAGTAGACTATTCAACATTTACTTTTTAACTTGAATAGTTTGTGGAGTTACACATAAGACTTGTTTTTCGTTTCAAGTTTTAATGTCGATCTTTAATACAACTGCAACGAGATTGATTAGATTGTTAAAAGTGTAATTTGTTTTGGTGTCAATTTTCGATTTGTACAAAAGAGTTCATTATATTAACAATTGATAATTGCCTGGTGCTATAATTACTGTATATAATTGCGTTACTCTTACTAAAAATAATCATCAGAAGAACACAAAACCCTAACTATCATCGAGCCTACAGGAAACTTTACCTTGTACAGTACAATAAGCTTTCTTCCTCCCTACATTCACGAAGAGGTTTAAGTCCGACGTTTCACTTCCTCTACTTGAGGTATCTTCAGGTATGTGGTGCATCGTGATGTTTACTTGAAGCAACAACAAGACATACTGATGTCTTTTTGTAATTATCAGTATGTTGATGTTGTTATTATCAGTATGTCTTGTTGTTGCTTCAAGTAACATCACGATGAACCACACCCCTGATGATGCTTCCAGTAGTGGAAGCGAAGCGTCGGACTTTAACCCCTTCATGACGCGGATTTCACCGGAAAACCAAGCTGTTTATTAAGAATCTACTCGCGGGAGCCTAAAAACTATGTTATTATTATTATAAATATGTATAGACTCGTCAAGTTCACTAAAGACCTTGCACGGTCAAACATTTTGACCGTGTATGAGACTATTTAATGTTTGCACAAACATCATGTTTGACGTCTATGACCTAAATTTGCACATCAGGTTTGCGCAAAATGTTTGATCGTGTATGGGGGGCTTAAGACTCCTAAAGGTTGCGATTTTTTGCTGAATTTAAGGTTTAGCTGAAAACATTTCAGGTATCTTCAAATCTCTTTAGTATTAAGGGAATGGTAATCATAAGATCTAACATGAATACCCTAAATCCATCTGATTGATTAAAAACTGGAGGTTGTAACATAATTTCCGAGGATTTATTTTCAATACTTAAATAAAGTGAAGCCACGATATTTTCCAGGTTATGGATTTTAATATCATATCAGAGTAAGGCTGTAGGAGACAAGTTTATCTGTTATAAGGATATCTGAGGAATTCATTAAGTTTTCTGAGTTTCGATCTCAGAAAAACTCGGTAAAATACCAGTAAAAGTATGCTTATATCCAGAATATTATAGTCTAAAACCTTTATAGATACAAAGCAACTAAGAAAATCCAATCCAAAAGTAAAGAATTATTTGTGTAGCCGACATATCGTATCCTTATCGGAAGTAATAAAAGAAAAGAAATATAAAACACTTTAAAGACCAGAAAGGAATAACAACGCAGAGAAAACACGTAAAAGAACAATAAACATGTATCACAAGTTAAGACTAACATGTGCGGGTGTAATTTACATTGTGTTTAANTTGGTTATCCTTTCCCTTTTCTAAGGATATATTTAGCGTACGAAGACATTCAGAAAAAATGTCTTTATAGAAACATTAGATTGTTTTTTAAATGTATTCGTGGGGGAAAAAAATTCAAATATTATCCTTAAACTGGTATATTTTTGGTCGAGTCATAAAAATAATAATGCTTCCGAATTAAATGAAGTATATTTTTGGTCGAGTCATAAAAATAATAATGCTTCCGAATTAAATTAAATCTTTATCTTCGCATTCTCATGAAATTTTAGAATGTGATACTTATACTAGATAATAACAATATTGTCTCCACAATTTTATGTTAATCATTAACAAACGAGTTTCGATATTTTATATCATCTTCAGATTTAAGTGTTAGCATAATGAGAGTAAAGATTCTACTAACTTTAGAGTAGAGAGTAGACTAGGGCTATAGAAGCATTAAAGAAATTTAGTTCCTTAATGCTTCTATATCCCTAGTCTACCCCCACTTTATACTGCCATAAATACTTAGTCATAAATGCTTGTAAATATGTAACTTGTAGTATATATATAATCTTTACTCATATATGCTTATGGACATACACATGCTTATGGGACACCCCCTAAGGGGTTCTCTTCCCCCACGCTTAAAAGCACGCAAACATAGCTTACTAATGACCACACCATACTTCGACGGTACCATGTACAGGTATGATGTGGGAAGTAGCTGGATCTCTCCACCACGGATTTACTAAAATGGCCAGTGTGTGATTTAGTAAAGGCCAGTGTGGCCTGATTGCTAGGTTCCAACAAGTGGTTCGTCCTTCCCGTTAAACCACTACTACTACTCATATGCTATAACACTAAACACTGAAGATGATGATGTTGAAACGCATTTGTTAATTAATAAGTAAGATAACAATATTGTTATGTTAATCTTCTGTTAATCTCTCTACTCATAGTAATAAAGTGGTACTACAAAATCTCAGTCAAAAGAACCAATCATTTGTAGTAGCTACTATCTTAAATTTAGAAGGTAGCCACGCAAAATTGTACATAAGGATAATTGCGAAATCATATATTTAAAGTCCATGAGAGGCCCTAACCCGACTCATTATTATTAAGGCCCCCATACAATACACGATCAAGCAATTTGCGCAAACCTGATGTCGGGCAAATTTAGGCCAAAGAAGGTCAAATATCATGTTTGCGCAAACATGATGTTTGTGCAAAATGTTTGACCGTGTATCCGACCTTAAAAGTGATGGGTAAGAGATTGAATAATCATAAAAAAGTCACTAAATGTAATTTATGTTAACTTTTTAAATGATTTCCACATACTTTATACGTTTTGTTGTCTGTTACCACAATACATTAAGAGAATGTATGTTTGTAATATTTGTTTTGTTTAGGAGGTAAAATACTTTACGACAAAATATAAATTTATTGGTAGTTATCTAGAGTCTAGAGCTCAATCTAGAATTGTAATAATCCTATACAAGACAAAAGGTTTTTAAATTAAGAACGGGGTTTTGAAGTATGTATGCACCTACGTATAAACGTTATTAAACTACGTTATTTAAATGAATTTCGCTTATTACCTTTTAAAGTTCAAATCACAATCGTTGATTAACTAAATTTCTCTTGTTACCACTTGGCACAATCGACAGGGAAATTTTGAAACTAATATATTTCAACGTTGAGTAGTTCCAATTTTCGCAATAATTAAAATTAAATTGGAAGTTTTGATGTGATAAACGACCCGAGTATTCAAGAGCTTCGTTATGAACGTTTAATTGCGATATATTGCGCTTAAAGCACAAAATTAAATTTACATAGAATAAATTTACACTGAACTGTGCGGTTCTATTCTAGACATATATACGTCAGTCATTATTACCTAACGCTAAATTGCTTTAGAATGAGCTTTTAAGTTATTTATTCATACAGAGTACAACACGAAACGTTGAAATCGATTTAGTTATTTTCAAACTAGAAAAAAAAATTGAATACCAAAGCTGTTTTGATTTATTTAATTGATAAATACCGGAGGCCAGATACTATTTTAGATGAACTTAAAAGTTTTACAATACTATATTTCTAGCTATCGGTAGCGTTGAATATTAATATTCTTATTTGAATGTCTATGTATTTATTACTTTATTTAAGTAATTTATTTATTCATAAAAACAAGTAAAATTACTCATAAAAACAAAACCAGTATCATATTAATGAAAACATTCAAGGCGAATTAACCGCTTATTTATCCCATATTTTATAATGAGACTCTTAAAAGTGTTGGTTTAATTTTACTTTTTACGCTAATTATACCGCTGGCAACGGACAATGTAATATCAGCATACCGCTCGTACTAACGCGGTACAACCCATTTCTAGCCACCTATAAATTTACAATAAACTTGACAGTTGACAAATTTATTACGGATTTAATTTACGGCTTATTTACTTCGCTTATTTTCAGTGACCTTTTCGGATAAATTAATTTAATCGTATATAAATACAGCGTTATTCGTGTAATCGTAATATATTATAACTTACTACCCGATTTACGATAGTTTTTAAACGATACTTTATCGATGTTGAACACTTTAATAAGATAATTATTCGATATCCGCTGTACAAGATAATAATACGGGTTTTCGGATTAAGATTTCACAACGCATGCCAAGCAAATGCAGTTTTCTAAATGTTATTTTAGACCTCGACTAGAAATTTCAAATAAGCTTGTAAACGTTAATGTAACATTTCTCTAAGAATTTTATAGCGCAAAATACCGATTAGGAAGGAATTAATGCACAAACAAAACAACGTAATATGAAGCAGTGTATAAGCCTTAAGTATAAAACCTATTAGTAATTATGAACAAACCTTGTAAATCGATTATGGAATTAGAAGTAGACTAAGAGTGTGTTAATTCAACCTGACCGTAAATCCACTGGGTATTAGCGGCAAAGCTGCGGTAAAGCTGCGGTTCAAACGACATTACCAAAGGTCGAGATAGACTCATTACCATCACTAATACTCCAGTGAAGTAGTAGTAGTAGTCTAGTACTTCCTACTAGAACAGGAAGGACGAACCACTTGTTCGAACCTTGTAATTAGGCCTTCACTTAGGCCCTTTTTACGTCCCGTGATGGAGAGTTCCAGCTACTTCACACATCATACATTGGTACATTGTACCGCCTAAGCGAGTATGGTGTGGTCATTACTAAGCTAAGTAAGCGTGCGTCAAAGCGTGGGGGAAGAGTCACCCATAAAGGGTGTCCCTCGCCCTGCACCGTCTGCGATTCAATGATTCAATTCAGAGTATCATGGCACGGGATGGAACCCACGACTGATAGCTGAGCGAGGGCCTTACTCTGCTACCCTGATTCCCACTACTACTCCAGTGAAGTAAATACTTTGATTAACAAACCATCGACAATCCAGTCAACAAACAAAGGAAAAGAGAGTGCATTTTAAAAATAACTAAGTGCAATAGCTACTTACAAGGTTTTTTAATCGTTTAAAATTGCAAATGATATCATTTATATATGAATCATGGAACTAAAATAAATAGTTGTTGTTCAAAAGGCGTTCAGAAGTGTGTTCCAGTTATAAAGGGGATAGAAATGAAGCGATAAAAAATAAATCCTTAGTCTTGGAAACCGGTTTTGTTGAGGTTCTAAGTAATGTATTTTGCCTGTAATGCTGCATCATAGTAGATTCTTCTCGCTACGAGTAACCGTTCTTATTATTCTGCAGACGATTTAGGTTAAGTGCATTACCAAGGGTGACGAGATGAGTAAAAGCACCTGAGCAAACAGCATTTTTTTCAATACATATTACTAATTTATATTGTTGTTACTATCCGTTGGTTAGATATACGTGACAAAATTTCAGTGTTATGAAAAGGGTCGAACCGCAATTGAACCCGAATACGAAGACCACTTAAGTAGATTCATTGAGCTAACAGGGGTTATCGGCCACTTCACAATCCACTGATGATATAATCATCAGTGTAAAACATGTCTAACCTCTCTCAGATTCGAAACATCGCCAGATATTTACAATGACCTTGGTTTCCTGCTAGATTTAGCGAATGTCGGACCCTTCACAAATAAACATTAGTCGGGTTGCTAAAATTAAGCTTGGTTTATTGCATAGTTTTTTAAATCAAACATTATTAGAAAGGACAAAATAGTTAAGATTAATTGAGCTAGAAAAAAGCTGAAATGTTTAGGATCAATTCGGGTTCAAGTGACGGATAGAAATAGGACAATTATAAATCTCAAATAGCGCATTAAGTAGTCAAAGTCGAGTTCGAAAATCACCTACTACAAACAGTACTTCTAGCTTCTGTTGTTGGATAAAAGAGACTGGAGGAGATCGTGAGTTGCCGGGATTAATAGAGATCGAGGTGGAGCTCGACGAAATAAAACAAGCCGGATGCATCGATTAAACCAAGTTTAACAACCTTAGAATAGTACAAAAGCTCCCCTAGACCACACCTCTCGACAGATCAAACGAAACTAGGCTCAAACCCGTACTGAATCCATTGACCGTAATCATCGCTAAGTACTTTGGGTCCTTTAACGCATGTGTAACAGAGGAATCCACTGCAAAACTTCAAATGGGCAGTACAAAGGACAAAGTGACTCGAGTATGGAGTCGATAAGATTTCGGTGCGTCGCTTTCAGAGGCAAGATTAATGGTAACAATCAAGTTTAATAAATTTCAGAAGCAAGAGATGAATAATAACAATCTACGTTTACTAAGTTTCAGAGGCAAGATGAATAGTAACAATCTATGTTTACTAAATTTCAGAGGCAAGATGAATAGTAACAATCTATGTTTACTAAATTTCAGAGGCAAGATTAATAGTGACTATCTGTGTTTACTAACTTTCAGAGGCAAGATTAATAGTGACAATCTATGTTTACTAAGTTTCAGAGGCAAGATTAATAATAACAATCTATGTTTACCAAGTTTCAGAGTCAAGATTAAAAGTAACCATTTATGTTCACTAAGGAGATAATATCTCGAAGTATGTTATGTTTGAGGTTCGACCTACACTTGAGAAAGCATACATCGATATATCGAGTATCGTAATATTATACTACAATAAGTATTTATTTAGATGCATTTTTCCTGTTATAAAATGCACAAAAGAATTCGGAGGAATCGAAAAGAGTAGAAATAATTTAAATCTTTACGAAGTTACTAACAGACAAAGCAATCTTCAAAATATTTGTATTTATAGTTAATATACAAAACGAATAAAAACAACCTGGTGTCAGAAACACAAAACTTTAAATCCCCTCCCGGCTTGTCTTCTATATCTCTATAGTGTTGAATTATCTTATTGTAACTGGTGAGTTCTCGATTAGTTGGGTCTTTTAAGGAAAATTGTAACGCCACACATCTAAGATTCTTCGATCCTTCCTTGAATCATTCTCAAACTAACATCTATGATAAATAAAAAAAAATAAAAAAATAAAAAATAATTAATAATAAATATTAAATAATAAATAATCAAATAAAAGAATGATCCAAGGAGGGATCGGAATATCGCAAATGTGTGGCGTCTGAATTTTCCTTAATAGACACAACAAATCAAGTTGTTAAACTACTAAACTATAAATAAGTAAGTAAAACAAATAAATTTAGAATGTAATTTAAAAATAGATAGTTCTAAATAAAAGAGGAAAATTAGCGTCAGGCGAATACATTTTATAAATATTGTAAAACCTTCCTTGAGTTTGCCTGGGAGTCGAGGAAAACAGAAAAATAACAATTTCACTAAGCCAATTTAAGCGAAAACTTTTCCTTGTTTTGAGTTAAGTAGGTATTCGAAAGAGGCGCCTTTTTCAAAAGCGGAATATAGACGATGAATTTATTATAATTAATTGGCCGACGAAGTCAACCAATGATAGAGCGTAGCATTTCTCATGGAAACCGGATCTCGAATGTACCCTTCCTCTTTGTACGAGGTCGTTTGCCGGACCCATTTATGGCATTCTTGCTCCTGTCACCCGCAATACTCGGAGAACCGGCCGTGTTTTTAAGACATCGGACGGAGTTTAAAATCAAAGCTTTGAACTAGTTTGTACAATGGAGATAGGAATTCCTCAGAGTATATACGGTCGGTGAAGAAAACGATTGTAAAGCGTTGCAGCTTTAATTCGAACGATTATTTATAAATAAAATGATAAAATAAGACGTTCATTTTTCAAAATAATTGAATCAAATAAATATTTCCAATAATAATAAACGATTAACAATACTCCATTCAATTTTCTTGACCGATAAACATTGCAAGGCGGTTAATCTTCTTTACGCATGTATTGGATAAAAATCATTGGAATAAAATATATCTCAAGAAACCAAAAGTTGTACATGCATTTAATTACCTCACGACTACAAGATTGCCAACAAATTAAATATAATCGGAGTTTTTTACAAAATGAAACTTGTCGCCTAAAAATGAAATTTTTCCGAGGTAGGCTGTGAAATAGTAACTTCAGAGCTTAAAAAACATAGCTAACAACCAATTTGTCATTAAGTGGACTTAAAATATCTTTTCATTAATCCTAGCTGTAAAGAATTTTTTTTTTTACGTCCTAGGACAAATTATCAAAACTTCCGTTTTTAGCGCTGCAATCTTTGTATAAATGTCTTAGTACGATTAAAATCCGCAAGATGTCAATGCGTTTTATTTATCTTTTCTCATAGTGAAAACTCTTTTTAAGGTTTCTTTTTTTGAAATCTTAAGTATGTACTAATATTTGTTATTATTATATTGATTATTGATTAATATTTAATGTTTTTTCATTTTCTGCTACCTTGGAAAAAATAGCATATGCTACACGACTGTATAGTGTTTTTCTTTACCTTGGCAATATTTACTGTCGAGCGAAGCGAGACAGTAAATGTAATTGCCGCGGTAAAGAAAAAACTCACTTCACAGCCTAGTAACATAATATACTACTGTCGCATAACCATTTTTCTTAACTCTTCAATTGTGCTAAAAATGTTTTTTCTCTTTATTTATGTCATTTTACTTTTTCCACTTAATCTATCATTAACCTACACATACCGTAAACTGCTTAACCACAAAATAATATCTATTACAAAGTTATCTTTTTAAATGAACAAGTTACTTAAGATTATTTTTATTTTAAGATGTGTTTAACTACGATCCTGTAATAATTACATTTTAGAAATTAGTCACTTAAAAAAATGAAATTTTTCGCCTAAAAATGAAATTTGTCGCATAACCCTTTTTCTTAACCCTTCAATTATGCTAAATATTTTTTTCCCCTATTTATTTATGTCATTGTACTTTTTAATCTATCATTAACCAACACATACCGTAAACGACTTAATCACAAAATAATATCTATCATAAAGTTATCTTTGTAAATGAACAAGTCAGTTAAAAAATTGACTTTATTAAAATTTTGATTTCTAAAAAAAATGTTTTAAATTTTTCATCTTTTATTATTAATATTTTTAAACCTCGGTTATAAAATTTAGTAAATAATAAAAAGAAAATACAGGATAAACGATGGTAAAAGATTTTTTATCTCAATAAATTTTAACCAACTGAGCAGATGTTCGACTAAATGATTTGTATTGTTTTAACAATAATACAATATTTATTAGAAATATTTATAAACAATTTTGTATTGAGAGACGGATAAATGTATTTAACAAGTTTGACAGATAGTTTATAGCCTAAAGCTAAAACCTGCTACTGACTTCAATAATTATCCGTTTCCATTTTACATTTATGCTTCACTTCTACTAAATTTAACTCTAGAACAATACCTCAAGTAAAAAAATAAATATGTACAACGGGATTTTAGATACGCTCAGGTTTATTTTTAATTTATACAACTTAAAAATTATACTTCTCTCCTTTTTATATATTAAATAAAATCGATAAGGTCTGTTTTTTCCATTTTGGTTATATTCTAAAGGTAAAATATATTTTAATTTCGATAAAACTCCGTAGCGGAAAATACATCGAATACAAAAATTAATAATGAAAAGTAAAAATTATTCTATTCCGCTTCTCTCTGACCGAATTCGGTTACTTCAAAAGTTGACATTTGATTGATTTGAAAAATGTTACTCTCTGATTTTTATTTAAGTAGTCACAGTATTGAACAATATTTATCCTTTAAGGGTGGTTGAATAGTCAATATTTCTTTTGAGCGAATTATCACTGTTTAAAACATATGGAATATTTGGTGTCGAATATTACGGCAAGCACTGAACGCATATGAACAAAATATAGCGTTTATGCTTTCTGCTTTCCCGAAATATAAAAGTTATTGCTTAGGTCCTAATCTATGCTTTCCTCCGTGCCAGATGCTTTAAACATATAAAGGATCCCATACACGGTTAAAATGTTTGCGCAAACATCAAGTTTGCGCAAGCATTTTGACCGCGTATGGGGCTGTTTGATGTTTGCACAAACATGATGTTTGACGTGTAGGTGTATATTTGCCCGACATCAGGTTTGCGCAAAATGTTTGATCGTGTATGGGGGCCTTTACTTGAAGAATTTGAAGTTAGAAGTTTAACATCCACTCCTAGAAATCCACTCCTAGAATATCCGTAAAAGTGTTGAACATCGTTCAATAATGGTTAAGAAGTAAATTGAAATTTCTGGAAAAAGTATCAACTTGAGATGCTGTTATAACCAAGAACTAAACCTACTTCTACAGAAGCATGTTAGAATGCGGTTTGTAAAAGAATAGCGGCTAAAGGTAATTGGATGAGTAGGAATCGAACGGGTGGTTCGAATTGTTCTCGTGATTGAAGATGAAGATAGGACGTCCAGCCCTCATAACAAATCGACGTACCATGTTCTGCAGGCTTTAAGTTTTATGATGGGCAAAACATGCTGGAGAACAAAGGTAGAGGATAAAGCTGAATAGAGTAGCCACAAGTTGATGCGCTGGTCGCTGATTGTAGAAAGAGTTAGAGTTCAGAAGCAAAAGGGAAAATTCAATCGACGAAGAACTTCAAACCCTTCGTGATGCTGATTTTACCGGATAGACAAAATTGAAATTGTTATAGAGTATATTTAGTTCCTTTAATGTGTGTTGTATCTAAAATTGCGACGGCAAACATTTGCCCACTTAAGTTAAGAAAATAGAAACATACATCCCTGACATATGTACTATATTTTTGTAAGGTTGAAGTTATTACTTATACATTCTACTTACTTTATATATTTCTTCTGCTACATGCAACCCTATACTAAATAAATATAAACAAAGTTTATTTTTTAAACTCATATTGAACTATGCAGTTTTCCATATTTCAAATAGCTAACATTTATTCGAAGAGCACTAAATATCTGTAATTTATGTGTCAATGAAAATCTACCGCTGGATAACCCATCATGCCATGTTTATATTCACTCGAGACCACAATTTATTTTAAATTGTTTTGACTATTTAACAGTAATATTTTCGACTTATTATATATATATATTGCCGAATCTTTAAAAATCTAAACGGTATATTAGGTGCTAGCAAGACAAGAAAATATATAGTAGTGCGCATGCTTACACGTTCCCCCATTACCTCTTCACGCATCTTCATCTCACCCTTCTCAATCTTTGACGATACGACCTGCCAGAGAGGAAACGTCGTTCCTTAACTATGCACACGCATTGAAAAAAAAAAGATCGCTATATCAGTCTTTCTCAGGACTTTCTCAACAGTCCTTTTCAGGACTTTCTCAACAGTCCTGTTCAGGATTTTCTCAACTTTCCTTATCAGGAACTAGGTCTTCAGTTAACATTACTCCAGATGGCAATTGTTTATTTAGAGCATTGTCTTATTTTATTTATGGTCACGAACAATTAATTAATAATATTCGACTGGAAATCGTATCTCATATAACATCTGGCCTCCTACTCTTCGTTTATTGAATAAAATCCGATATCTACGAAGTTAATATTAACTCAGATGTTGTTATTATAATTTAATGAAGGAAAATGGAAAACATGGTGGCCAAGTCAAATTGGTTGTAGCCTCGCGCATTTATAATATACGCTTACCAAGTTTTCAGAAATTAGATTATGTATTTGTATTTTTCTACCTCACCTTCTTCATTTTCTTTTAACATTTTTTTTTATGTTAATTTTTTTGACACCGTGAAATAAATATGATTATAATGGATAAAAAGTTGTTTTCATCGAATTAAAGTTAATCTATTGATTATTGCAATAGTTATGTATCAATTCACTAGTACTTTTACTTTCTCATATATGAAGTACGTCTCTTTATATACTTATATTTAATTTGTACCAGGCCTTTTTTAAAAAAAAAAAGATTCTGTTTCTGCGTTGATTTACATATCGTTTAAGGTTATAGGCTTATGTCAAATTGTAAAACGTTATAGAAGTTTAAATAAATAAAGATTTCTATAGCTAACGTGATAATTTACAGCATGTGTGTTTTAGTCATCATTGAAAAGAAACATAAGATCATTTAATGCTTTATTCTAGAGTGCCTTGACGTGGCAGCGGCCACTTTTCGGGGGTTGACGAGCGAAGCGAGTATGGGACACAGCCCCCGACTCGAAAAATTAAATAAAAAACATAAACAAGAGGGAAGAAGACGGGAAGGTTTTATTCAGGTTAGCTTTGACGCGAGAAAGTAGGTTAGGAACAAAATTTTCTCGCGTCATGTTCTGACAGGTTATCGATTATTCTAAAGCGCGTAAAAAAAATGCAGGCTATAAACCCATGTTTCCGTGCGAAAAAATTAAAATCAGCACCTCTTAACCTGATTTCAAGATTCAAGCAGCGTTCCATTACGCCTCAGGTCCAAAATGTACCCAACGATGAACATGCCTTAGGGCACAGTATAAATTAACTGGGATTCAAGTTTAGCCAATGAGTGAGATGTGGAGAAGGTAAGTACAGAGGAATTTGGTAGTCTAAAGAATACAGGTTGGAGATGTTGTGAATACCGATTTAATATCGGGGCCCTCAGTCATTTTTCAAGGCCGAATTCCATCGCTTTCAAGATAATTCGCACTTCGGGATCAATAATTGACCCAAGAAAGCTCTCAGGGCGGGTAACAAAAGGAGTTTTACCTCACAAGGAGCCCCAAAAATCTATTTCCTCTCATCTCAAGATTTTAGAGGTCAAGCCGTGATTGGTCGGGCCTACTCCACCTTAGACATGACCTTTCAAACCTTCCAATTTCTTCGCTTTTAATGAAAAATCAAAGTCAAATAAAACCGCTCTAAATCACACCGTATACATGAACAAAACAGACTTAAAATACGGTCTATTAAAAGAAATAAAAATGGGTCATGTGTTGACTAAAAACCTCGAACACAAGATAAACCGAAGGCTGTTTCACTGATAACGGTTATTCGAGTCGATAGATAAAGAACTCCGGTCTATAGGATTGTTGACTAGCCGACTTTCTCATTTCTACTTTTGTAAACATTTAAATTAACATTCTGTGTTTCAAACGGCGACATGTATTTTTTTTTTTTTTTTTTTTTTTAATCATCAAGTGTACGCTTTAATTTTTTATCAGAGTACAAAAAAGTATTAGTGAAAAATATCACGGTAAATTTATTTGAGATCATCAATGTAAACAAGTACGCAAAAACAGAAGACATTTAAAGAGTGGAAAAGAACACGTAGAAGGTTTTCATTTTAATTAGAGTTACAGACAAATCAGAAAATCATTTTTAAATGTATATACAATAGTAAATTCAAAATTATTAGAATTTGATTATTTTATTTCGACAGAATGTTCAAAACCACAATTCATTCCATAGTATTAAATAAATAATAGAACTCCAAATAATGTTATTTTTGTCTGGGATCCTTAAAATAACAGAAATACTAGAGTTTATTTCAACTCTCCTGTAATGTTTTCAAAATATCATTGCGACAGTTTACCTCTCTGCTACATATCATATGAAATACGGTTTTCGACTACTTTAAATTAGCCCAATTAAAGTAATCAAACCCCGATCTTTATGTAAATTTGTAATACCAGTTTTGTTCCTTGCTTTTTTAATTATATTATCATTTTAACTAGTACAATCAATCACTATAACTTTTCAGTAACCAGTGTTGCAAGAAATAAACGCTTATTTATGTATAGAATAAAAAATAGTATTACCAGTATTTTCCAACACTCGCAAATATCTGAAGACATTTTTTAATTATGTGACCTAATTTTTAATTATTCTCACTTAAGGTAAAGGTAATTAAGGCACAGTTACAACTTAGATTCGGAGACCTCACCCAGTGATTGTACTCTATTTTAATTTTTATTACAATATCATTAGTCTTTAAGATGAGGCCATTTTCTCTGTAGGCGTCGCCTAAGGTCATCAGGAAAGGATAGGCTCTGGACGAGAGGATTAGGATAGTGGATGAGCCTGGGTCATCAGGAAAGGATGGGTTCTGGACAAGAGGATTAGGATAGTGGATGAGCTTGGTGTGAAGGATTTTTAACGAGAGGATTCTGGGATACGGATAGGGTCATCAGGAAAGGATAGGCTCTGGACGAGAGGATCAGGATAGTGGGTGAGCTTGGTGTGGAAGGATTTAAACAAGAGGATGCTGGGATACGGAAAGGGTCATCAGAAAAGGATTGGGTTTCTGGACGAGAGGATTAGGATAGTGGATGAGCTTGGTAGGGAAGAACTTTTATCGAGAGGATGCTGGGATAGGGACGAAGGGAACGTTCAGGTCGTTATTGTATTATAAGGTTGGCCATGTAGGAGGGAGCATTACATATTTTTGTAGGATTAAAGATTGAATGAATTGGATCTTGAAAGAATTCGATGCTTTGGCCGATCCCCACAGTTTGAAATAGTATGTCCGGATAGGATATGTTATTATAGATTATAGGCAGTTTGTTAATAATTCGTTAGTAATAATGGTAAATTAGATCTGTTGTCCAAAAGTCTGAGTAAAGTCTTGTATCATCTCTTCATGTCATTTCGTTTTATAGTCTTTTACTTATACATTTAAACTTAAATATTATCAGTAGCCATTTAAGTAATGTTTAATTATTACTTTAAAACGGAATTTTAGCTGTAAGTTTCCCGTAGAAGAGAGTATTAAGATTCTAGATTTTTTTATATTATAACCAAGTCTAGAATCTTAATACTTTCTTCTTCGGGAAACTAATAGCTAAAATTTCGTGATGCTCCCACCTACGTGGCAAACCTTGTAATACCTAACGACCTAAATGCTCCCTTCGTCCCTATCCCAGCATACTCTCGTTAAAAGTCCTTCCATACCAAGCTCCACTACCCTAATCCTGTTATCCAGAACCTATCCTGATGACCCTAGGCGACGACTAAAAGGAAAATGGCCATTAAAGACTAATGTTATTGTAATCAAAATTATTGGAGTACCACTACTGGCTGAGGTCTCCGAATCTGAGTTGTAACTGTGCCTTAATTACCTTAAATGAGTATAATTAAAATCAGTCGTTTATCTACGATTGTTAGATTTTTATAATAAACACAGAAAAAAAAATAGTAAACTTCCTGTATGTAAGTTCGTATTTCTCTTTTGATAAAGATGACATTAATTTATTAGTTGTATTTTGTGTTGAATTAATTATTTCGGAAGGCGTATTATCCACATATTCGTCATTATCACATAAATCACTCATTGAGTTTTACAAAAAACTCGATATAAACAGTTACTTTTATTAAACAAACGCAAATTAGTTTTGTTAAATGTAAACAAACTCGATAATCGTGCGTAAAGGTGAAGAATTCTTCTTTACCATCCTAGGGCGGTAAAGAGGAATTTTTCAGAACTAAGAGACACGCATGCGCAATGAATACAAGTATGTAAAGAATCACCTTCTACGCATCTAAAAAGAGATACAATGTTCATATTTCGTATCAATCGTAGATAAAATGATTTTCTGATTCGTCTATAGCTCTGACTGCAATGAGAACCTACTTCGTGTTCATGTCTACTCGTTAAAATTCTTACGTTTTTGAGTATCGTTTACATTGATTATGATCTCAAATAAATTTTACTGTGATATATTTCACTAATAATTTTTGTACTCTGGTAATAAATTAAAGAGTATACTTAATGAACTTTTTTTTAAATATATGTCGCCGGTTGAAACACGGAATGTATAATTTAAATTTAACACTTTTTTTTTAATATAAAAAATTCTATACAAAATAAAATAATTCCGCTATATGATTCAATGCGGTAGTATCGGAGTGAAAATGGTATATTTTGCAGCACGAAATTGTTAAAGGCTTCTCCTTTAGAGTCACAGGCTTACATTTTCAAGTGAAACGAACTCTTCTTTAAAATGAATTTTAATTTTATTTCTTTCAAGAAGAATTTCCTCTACCTAAGCACCTGACAGTAAGGTCGGAGGTTTCCAAGCTATCTTTGAAACATTCGGTCTCAGGTGACATTAGTACACAAAGGAGAGAATTCAAGTACAATAACGGTATAAGGAACAAGCACGGTATAAGGAAAATAAAAGAAAGGTCACTCGAGATTGTATTGTAGTACCCAGAATCGCTTATAAAAATAACTTAAAACTGGCAGTAGCTAATAAAAATAACACAAAAAACAAATTTCAGAGAGGAAAGTAAAAGTCTGAGGTTAGCGCCGAGAATAACCTGTTTTAAAATTTCGAAACAATTTTTATAGACTACTCTGCAATCGGTAGAAGTCAATCAAGAGCAAAATAATGATAGCTCAAAATGATATAAGAAAATTGACGTGAAGTAAATATTTTTTGCTAACGATTGCTACATTGCGACCATTCAAGTAATAGAAAATTATAGTTAGAAGAATTCAATAGGTAGCAGAGTTGTACCGAATCATAGAACGCTTACTTAGTACAGTAGAAGTTTGTAAAAAGCTGTGTTTTACGATTTGAAAAAAAAGTCTTGATTGATATTATATCGATGGATATCCCAAAATAACCTAGAGGCCGATTGAAGACCGACGCAGTGTAGTCATAACATAGCAAAGGAATTTAAATCAGAAAAACAAAATATACATGTTGTTTGATATCCGGACCCCGTGTGAGGGTGAGAAAATAACCCGATTTCATTTGGAGAGAACCTTTTAAATACGGAGTTCTAATAAAAGAAACCACAGAGGGAAATGAGTGGGCAGGAAATACAATGGGAGAATGTAGCGAAAGAATGTAAGGTGATAGGCATCACGTATGTCTTGAGACGAGGAAGGGGCGGGCCGGTGACCTGGAGCATGTGTTGATACCGGGCCAGGGTTCCGGCTCATGGGGTCAAGGACGGGGAACCATCAGGTCCAAGGACGGCTTCACTCCCAGACTCCAGACGCACAATTCGCCCGTTCTCTTCTCACATAGGGGCTAGCACAGGTCCTCTATCTAGTATCGTTATACCGCAAAAAACCAACGAAAATAGAACAAGGAGAAAGTAGGCAGAATGTTCAAGCAAGATCCGACCTCATAAAGTTATTTAGTACAGTGCTTCATACAATCACGAAATAATATTTCTTTCTGATCGAAGACTTTTTTGAGTTGCCACTTGTTTATGGACTAAAACTCTTAGACAACAGACGCATAATTCACCCGTTCTCTTCTGATATAGGGGCTAGCACAGGTCCTCTATCTAGTATCGTTGTAGCGCAAAAGAACCTACGAAAATAGAACAAGGAGAAAGTTGGCAGAATGTTCAAGCAAGATCTGACATTATAAAGTTATTTAGTAGGTACAGTGCTTCATACAATCACGAAAGAATATTTCTCTCTGATCGAAGACTTTTTTGAGTTGCCACTTGTTTATGGTCTAAAACTCCTAGACTCCAGACGCATAATTCGCCCGTTCTCCTCTGACATAGGGGGCTAGCACAGGTCCTCTAGTATCATTATACCGCAAGAAACCCTACGAAAATAGAACAAGGAGAAAGTAGGCTGAATGTTCAAGCAAGATTTGACATCATAAAGTTATTTTGAACAGTGCTTCATACTATCTCGAATGAATATTTGTTTCCGTTCGAGGTTCGAGGACTTTTTTGAGTTGCCACTTGTTTAAGGACTAAAGGACGCAACCGCTACAGTTAATAACGTGCGATCTAATTATAAATGTCGATGTGCGCCAGCGTAACTAATGTAAAGTGAGGAAGGGACGTGCCTTATCTCAGATTTATCTATCTAATCTCATCGACGTCTACCCAATCGATAGATTTTGTAGAAGAAATCGACAAAAATAATTAGCTACGATAACTTACGGTTTCTAAATATTCAACAGACAAAATTCTAAATAAGCGAAATTGAAAGTAAAGAGAGAGGAAGCCTTTGACGGCCTCTAGAATATCAACTAGTTGGATACGAACTAACATCTGTCAGATCTAACAAGGATTGAGCATGCTAGTATAAGAACTCCGGAGAATACGGACATTGGAACACCCTACGTCGGAAAAAAGGTTACGAAGAGCAAATTGGTTTCTAAAGGAAATCGGTTGCTGGGCGAGTTAAACACCCCGAGAATAATTGCCACATTCCTACCGTCAAAATGGAAAATCGGCTTGGGACGGAAAACGTTTTAGATAAGCAGGGGCAATTCCAACCTTTCCTAGGTCCCTTCTTCCTCTCGCGAGCAAACCAATTATTTTTACAAATTAAAAATAAATTTCCAAATATTAAACCGGGCAGACAACTCGGAAAACACGCTCAAACGATTTACTAAATTCAGATACCAATCGTGACGTAAAAAAACGGTGAGATCCATAAGGTACGATTAGAAGGTGAATACGTAATCTGATTTGAATAAAAGGGCTTAGAAGGATAAAGAAGAGCACTATTATACTTTCTGTAAAATTATAAAAATATTATTTTCTCCACCTTCACCGAAATATTAATAAATAAAAATGTGTGCCAGTTTTTAAGGCGGTGTTGGGCAGGCCACCCCTATATTTAAAAATATGTTATACAAGATATAATTATTTAAATAAATGCATCGAGTATTGCCGAATGTGTTATTAATCAACTACAAAGTATTAATATCTTTAAATCAACAGCACATTAAATTCGACTGGAAGAAATCAAGTGATCTGAAATGCTCTCGCCGGATTCGAAGAGAACCGAATAAATCATGTAAAACGTACCTAATTAATCCAAGATAGGGATATTAGTTGTTAGTCTTGTTTTCGAAGTAGCTGAAAGAGATGTTATTACGAGTCCTTGAGTACGACCCAAGGTCTGGCATCCTACGGAGTGCGCCCCGAACAATGGCCACTTTCCGCTTGCAACCTTGTCTTCGTACCGCAACCTCCAGCCACAGTCAATCTTCGCATCGAATCAGGTGTTTCTTAAGTATTGCATCGCATTCATTTATCGATTTAAGTTATCTTTTTCGAACAAAGATCTCATTTATTCGTAACAGGTCACAATAACTATCACCGGTAACGTCGTTGATGCATCAAACATATTGTAAGATGCTACAGTTTTAAGAAAAATAGATCTAGTTAAAAAAGGCACAAATAAATGAAAGGGAAGACTAATTTTATTTGGGCTTTCTACCTAGAAACAATACTACTTCGCCTTTATTAAAGAAAAAGGAAAAAACAACAAATATTAACAATTGAAAAATGGACGGCATGATGAAATTTTTACTATCACTATAACAAACCTCTATCTATCAAGCCGAAACTAAAATCGTTCTACAGAATAATACAAATTTTAAAGAAATATTGACCTGAAAAATATTGTACATCTAAAAAAAAAAAAAACATATCCTATTCTAAGTATTCGACATTGTAGTGGCAACCCTCATGAAAATTGTAACATAATACAATATTTATTTTAATATTGCATTTAATTATAATAAAAGCTACCTGCATTTAATTTCCTAATTTTATATCGAGAATATAATATATTCTGCACAAGTACATAAATACAAATTAATTACATATATTCTATTCAGTAATTCAGGGTAAACGCTTTTAGAGTGAGAGACTTTTTTTTTGAAAGGAAAAAAACCTTTTTAAACTTTTAAAACGAGTAAATTAAAAAAATAAATAAATAGATAGATAGAAATAAAAAATACTTCTTTTTATTCACAGATAAGTATAAGAATATTACAAATGAATGACAGAATTCTATAGTTTATTTATAATGTATTATATTATAGTGGCAGGGGGAGGTGTAAAAGTACCCCCCCCCCTTTTAAATTTTAAACGGTTTGAGATAAATTAATGAAACTTGGGGGATCCGTACCATGAAAAGGGAACTTTGTTTTCATGCAATCGCGTATTAGGGGACACCAACAATCGCCCCCAAGCCACCCAACATCAAAATTTCAAAATAGAGTGTATATATTTTTGGTAGCAGATTTGGATTCTTAGGTGCAAAATAAGAGTACTTCACTTCAAACTTTTTTTCTATCTTCAACAATTTTGCACCCCATACGGGGCAAAAGTATAAACATGGTAGATTTCAGCGCCTTAGGGCAAAATGGGTGGTTGTCTCTAGTACGCGAGTGAATGAATACACACTTCCCTTTAGATGCTACAGATCCCCCAAAAGTTCCATTAATTTATTTCAAAATAGATTGTATAATGCTGAACTGTTATTTTTTATGATATTTTGCTATCTTTGTCCTCCCTATAGGGGGTAAAATAGTGGAGATAGAAAAGAAATTTCAAGTAAAATATTTTTATTTTTCACTTATGAATCCAAATCTGCTATCAAAAATATACACTCCAATCTGAAATTTTTAAGTTGTGTGGCCTGCGGGCAAAGTGGGTGGTTGCCCCTAGTGTGCGAGTGAGTCAATAAAAACTCCCCTATACATGGTACGGACCCCCAAGTTTCATTAATTTATCTCAAGCCGTTCAAAAGTTACGACTTTTACGGGGGGGGGGGGAGACTTTTGGACCTCCCTGTATATTATACAAGCCGTTACGCCCGTAATAACATGTTAATTTTATATTTAGCAAAAAAGTAAAATTAAGTAATGTATTTGTATAAGAGGATCCTCTTAAGGGTAAAACTTCAAATAAACAGTTACTTAAGGTGGCGACGACCTATAAAATTAAGTAAATTTATTTAGATATTTATTTAGATAAGTTATCATATCTATTTGAAGACTAACAAATCAAAACAAACGTTTATCTTTATTGGAATAAATGTGGTTGCCTTAGCTTAGCAATAACAAATCATTTCGAAGAGAGTTGTCGCCGTTATCGGGACACAAGTCAATTATGTATATGATCATATTCACATCATATATATTTGTCATCGGTCATACTTCTCAATCAAAATCATATTTCATATGATCGGTTCATAATTGTCTATATTCAGTCATATCTTGTCTATCGGTTATCTTAAATAAGCTAAACCGATACACAGCTAAACACTAAATGGTTAAACAGCTATATTTACTAAACCGTACCTCAACGATTTAATTTTATTTCATTATTTCAACGTTTGTTAATTCAAACCTTACAATCTTATTATAAATTCTTTCAATTTATAATTTTAATTTATAATTTAAAAAAAGTACACAGATTAAACGAAATTCAAATTTATTATTCAAGTAGAAGGAATGAGGAAAAAAATAAAATAAAAAATAAAAAGTAATATCTGAAAACTCAGGGTATTAAACTTTACCATGTATTTCTATAAGGAATAATAAAAAAAAAATAATAATAAAGAATAAAAACGTTTTATTATTTTTTTTCAATTCAAGTATTCCAGATTTGTAAGTAATATTAGATTCTATTTTATCGGTACAAGATTTTGTTTAAATTTATTACTACAAAAATTAAGGAAAAAAGGAGGTCTAACAATAAAAACATGATTTTATCTGAAATTCATCTGAAAATACATTATGCTGTATTTATAAATAAATATTCTTTAATTTGCTACGTCTATTGAAAATATGGAACTTTATTTTATCAGTAACCTTGTCAATATGACAATAAGAAAATTGATGTACAAAAAATAACTTGGCATTTCAATGATTCATTCAAATATTAAAAATTTAATATTTATCATAATAGAAAAAATAAATAAAATATTAAAAGAATAATACAATAAAATTAAAAAATTAAAGCAACTAATTTCATATTTAATAATGTTCTTAAATATTAAATATTTAAGAACCTCTTAAAATTTAAACTTCTAGTCATTCAGCAGAGAAGCACTCGCAAATTTTTTCAGTACCAGAAAGGTGGAGAGTCTGGAGGGAATACCCTAGGCAAGAAGGGAGTCCGGGGGATCCGTCAATAAAGGTCGTACAAGTGTCCTGAAAGTCTAGATAAGGTTCCTTTGTCTACAGTCAACATGCGCAATTTGAGCAAGAGCAGCGGTTGCATATTATGCATAGTAAGCCCTGTACCTAGTTTGTATCCTTCCATTAATTTAATTGGAAATTTTTTATTACTTGTCTTGACAAAAAGGTAAGGAGCCAGGGTAGCTGAGCGTCTTAAAGCGCTCGCTCAGCTATCAATGAGTCGAGGCAACTTGAGGTCGTGGGTTCGATCATGTACCATAATATTCTTGCATCATTGAATCGCGATGGTGGTCGGACGGTCCATGGCGAGGAACACCCCCTAGGGGCACTGTTCCCCCACCCATTGATGTAGGTCCGATTTGTGTCATGATGATGTAATTTGTATCTATGGTTCGACGTTGGAGCAGGACGAGGGACACCCCCTATGGGACACTCTTTCCCCACGCTTTGACGCACGCTTATATAGCTTACTAATGACTACACCATACTCGCTTCGGCGGTACAACGTACAAATGTATGAGTGAAGTAGCTGGAACTCTCCACCACAAAAAGGGACTAAAGGATGGCCTAATTGCAAGGTTCGGAGAAGTGGATTGTCCTACCCGTTCTAGAAGGAAGCACTAGACTAGTACTACTACTACTGGTAGAGTAGTGAGAATTGAAGCAATGACATGATAATTGGGAACAAATCTTTATCACAGAAATTGATTAAATCAATAGATTTGTCCGGAACTTCAGATTTTCCTGGTCCTCAACGTTGAACCTGTGAAAGAAACCCAACAAACTTCACTTGTCCTTTTCGTCACTCTGCGTTTTATTTTTCTGACAGCTAATGGCACTCCGTGCATTGTCCGGTATCTAAAATTTTCTTGATCACGGTATGGCTCTGATGATACTTGTTTTTTTTTTTTTTGGAAAGTGGAGGTAAATATTGTCGAGATGGAAATACATATTATTAAAATACTATGAAAATAATGGACGCTTAACATATAACTACGAAACTGTCGAGTTACTTTCCTCGAATTAATTTAATTAGCACATCTAATTACAATCATAAGTGATTTAAGTTTGATGATCAAAGAACCATAGTCAGATGTTGTTTAATCATAGGTCGACACGTGCCGACGAAACGTGCTTCAGGGAATAGAATTTATTATCCCCAAGATGCAAAGTGTGAATACAAACGACTAACACATACATGTTTCCGACTTCTAAAAGTTATATATGTACTAGGTGATCCTCTATTTACAACTATAATGATTCTACGAATAGCTCTATGAAATTTATCTTCTATCTCGGTATCTGACCTTTGTTTGTATCCATCTACAAATTGAATGTTTAATGTCAGAAATTCTTAAAGCTCTCTCTCATTATTTAGTTGATTGAATTTCCCTCCGATTGAGTTTTCTTTTCATGCAATTTTAGCTTAAGGAAATAACATTAGAGTTGTCTTTTCTCCTTATTTATTCCTTACATTTACTACTTTAACTCAAGATCGTTTGTTCGATCCCGGACCATGATACTCTGAATTGCTTCTATGAATCGTAGTCGGAGCAGGGCGAGGGACACCCCCTGAGGGGTTCTCTTCCCCCACGCTTATATATCGCTTCGTTGTACGTTGTAGGGAGTTGTACGTTGTATCGCTTCGGCAATACAACGTACAAATGTATGACGTGTGAAGTAGCTGGAACTCTCCACCACGGGGCGTATAAAAAGGGCCAAAGTGATGGCCTAATTGCAAGGTTCGAACCAGTAGTTCGTCCTACCCGTTCTAGTAGGAAAAACTAGACTACTACTACTACTGGCCTAAAGGTATATAAAATCATTAACGCTGTCCAATGTTGACTGTCCTTCACTCCTGCAGTCACAGTTCCTTACAATTTTCAGGCATGGGATGCTGATACCTTCATATACTCCGTTTTGCATGAATTTTAAAGAAATAAATTCTAATATATTGCATCGATTCTATCAACAAACTTTTCTTAAAAGGTCTAAAGCAAAAGAACTCTGGTAATTTTACCCTAAAAACCCAGTTATACGTTAGAATATATTACACAGATAAAAGGAACAAATGTATTCTAAAGAAAAACCGTTCTGCTACAACGAACTTAACCCTAGCATATTGATGAAAAGAACACGTATACTGACAAGAACATACTCTAAAATAATAAAAGAAACAAGTGCACTGAAGAACTAGGATACTAGGATACAAACATCTTTCAACAAACTTAGCCCAAAAGTGTTGTAGATTGTAGATGAAAGAAAAAGTGTTATTGAATTGTTAACAGCATACATCTATTTCTATACAAGTTATCAAAACAAGCATGAAAAAATATCTACCAGATAAACAGATATCGTGCATATTTATTCAACAGGAAAAAAGAAAGCATACTTGTCATGTGAGGAGATTTGACGACTTTATTCCTATCGGCTTTAGATTTATCCGACAGACAATTTTGTTCCACGATAAAAACCACCCAAAAATAGTGCTATGGTCTTACGGTGACTGAACATTCGACATTCAACGACATTTATATAATACAAGTGTTCTCTCAGCGCTTTTCAATATTATTCTGATATAATATTTCAAATAACTAAAAAACAGATAAAGTAAAATGTTTTGTTCCAGAAACAATATTCACTGTCGAATAACTTTAATAATTAATTCACATTCAATAATCTCCGTTAAAGAATTATTTTAATAGACTTTCCAGAGGTAAAATAATATAAACAATAAATTAAATTTAATAATTATTTTAATAGACTTTCCAGAGGTAAAATATAAACCAAGATAAAATTTAAACTTTCCGCGGTAGGTATGAATACTACCAAAAACTTAAAAATTGAATTTCTAATTGATTGTACAAGGTACAGGTATTAATTGAGTACTTTATAATTATAAGTGTTAATTCTCGGTCTNGTCATCTGTGGGCTTCTTTTAACAGAACATTGAAAATTAATAAAAATAACAGATCATTCGAATTTCTTCAAAATCAAATTATTACTATTTTAGATACGGTTGTTAATAAAAAAAAGTTAGTGCAAAAGCGGCAGGAAGCAATGGGCTCAGAAAATTGAAATTAATATTGGTACCTACAAGTGATTGTCTTTTAACTGAAAAAGGTATAAAACTGTTATGTGAAAGTGACACAATATTTTACTATTATAATAATTCAATTTTTAAGTTTTTGATAGTATTAATTCTACGGAAAGTTTAAATTTTAATTTAAATCAAATTATAATTATTATTAACAACGGGAGACAGACAGAGAAAATAGACTCCAGCGCCGGGACTCGAACCAAGGGGGTTATATTACAAACGATATTTCTCGGTCTAGTTCTATTGTCGTAAATTTCGACTCCTAGACTTATGGTAAATTGAAAGCTTAATTCGGGACTAGGTATCGTTACTGACAAAGGAAATTATTCTTCAGTATAGTTTAGTTGGTCAGAGCACAATACTGGAAATGTAGAGGCCTATGGTTCGAGTCCCGGCGCTGGAGTCCATTTTTCTCTTTCTGTCTCCCTTTGTTATAATAATAATGATTATGATATGATTAAAATTTGAATTGAAACTTTCCGTACTATGAATACTACCCTAAAACGTAAAAATGAAATTTATAAAAAATAAATAAGAAGAAAAAACTTTTATTTGATTTATTTTATCCCTGAAGAATAATAAATCAAAATAAACATAACCAAGGCAAGAGAATATTTTAAGGAAAAACTTCTGGCATATTTAGATTTTAAATGGTATTTAGAAAGTTCAGGGGGTGCTATTGAAATTTCATGCACGTATTTCATCAATACGTACGATAAATGTATTTGGCAGGTTAATCTCTTACGGTAAGCTGTGGAGACGACAAGGAACAAATTAAAAGTTTATTTATGGAATATAAAAAATCAAAATCTAAGCCACATATTCAAACGTGACGTTATAAACAACTTTTTTTTCAGGAAATAAAATTTATAAAACTCAATTATAATACAAATCAAATATCTAAGGAAATACCTTGGATCGATTCTGAATATTAAAATGAAATTATTCATTCTAAAAAAGTTGTTGGCACTTCTTTAGATAGTTACTCCCCTTATAAAAATAAAATTAACAGAGGGGAGGAAAAATCTAAAGAAGATGTACTTAATGCTCTTCTTTAGACTATTACTCCCCTTATAAACAGAAGTGAAATAATCCTTTGTCCCAAAGTACATTGGACCAAAAATCCCTTCTCTTAATGTCATATAATATTTTTTTGAAAAACAAAACACAGGGGAGTAAGAATAAAAAAAAGTACTAAGGTTTGCTTACGAATTACTATGGAATATAAAGATATTTTCTTGGGGAATAGATTTTTCCCGAAAAAACGGCTTCTACTGTTAGATTTGTACTTAAAATTATTTTCTGTATTTTGACCCGGGGTCCCGGGGTATGATTTTTCTGAACATATATGCCAAATTTCGTCATTTTAAAGATGGAAAACACTGGGTTAAGTAATTTTGAACTCGTATATGAGAAAGTTTGCCCGAGTTGTCTCCGACCGATCCTTCAGATGATTTGCGATTACGCTAAGCTCTAGCTTACACCGATCTCAACCATTACTTTATTTCTAAGGTCTTCAACATTATAAAATTAGAATAAATAATTCAAAAAATTATCCGTGGCTGAACAGTTCGTGGAGAGCTCAGGGCTGTAAAGGGCATATCCATATCCAACTACATATGGAATAGAATAATCAATGGCTCAACAGTTCGTGGAGAGCTTAGGGCTACCAAAGGGCGTATCCAACTACATATGGAATAGAATAATCAATGGTTCAACAGTTTGTGGAGAACTTAGGGCTGCCAAAGGGCTCATCCAACTACGGATATAGAATAGAAAATGAAGCTAACAATACATTATTTTCTCATACAATACAATATAATAGAAAGTAACTTTAGCTTATTATATTTAATAAGGTTGGATCTCATCAAATAAAGATATTAAAATCTTTAAAAGGATCTGCGCTGCATATATTCTACGCATTTAATTGTATCCAAAATCCAAAAGATTTAAAAAATCCCTATTCTTCTTTAGGAGAAGAATGATTCTTAGATACTTCTTTCTTACTACTCCCTTCTTACTTTCTTCCTATTTACTTTTTTTACTTTCTACTTGCTTCTTACTTTCTTTTTTGATACCTACTTCTTTTTTACTTGTAATAATCTTCTATGATGAAAGGTCCTATTATCATTCATCGCTATTTTTTTTTTTTTTCTTTTTTTATTTCTTTAATCTAACATTTTGATTGAACTTATTCAATACAAATGTAGAAGTAAGAATTGGCATTCAAAACTCATTTTGCTGATTAAAAAAAGGTAGAATTTCCTTACTTGTAGATAAATAAATAAATAAAATAAATAATACGAAAAATTGGATTGAAGTTAAAAAAAAAAAAAAAAAAAAAAAAAAAAAAAAAAAAAAAAAAAAAAAANGATCTCGAAAGCATAAGGGTTTCTAGGATGATCTCGAAAGCATAAGGGTTTCTAGGATGATCTCGAAAGCATAAGGGTTTCTAGGATGATCTCGAAAGCATAAGGGTTTCTAGGATGATCTCGAAAGCATAAGGGTTTCTAGGATGATCTCGAAAGCATAAGGGTTTCTAGGATGATCTCGAAAGCATAAGGGTTTCTAGGATGATCTCGAAAGCATAAGGGTTTCTAGGATGATCTCGAAAGCATAAGGGTTTCTAGGATGATCTCGAAAGCATAAGGGTTTCTAGGATGATCTCGAAAGCATAAGGGTTTCTAGGATGATCTCGAAAGCATAAGGGTTTCTAGGATGATCTCGAAAGCATAAGGGTTTCTAGGATGATCTCGAAAGCATAAGGGTTTCTAGGATGATCTCGAAAGCATAAGGGTTTCTAGGATGATCTCGAAAGCATAAGGGTTTCTAGGATGATCTCGAAAGCATAAGGGTTTCTAGGATGATCTCGAAAGCATAAGGGTTTCTAGGATGATCTCGAAAGCATAAGGGTTTCTAGGATGATCTCGAAAGCATAAGGGTTTCTAGGATGATCTCGAAAGCATAAGGGTTTCTAGGATGATCTCGAAAGCATAAGGGTTTCTAGGATGATCTCGAAAGCATAAGGGTTTCTAGGATGATCTCGAAAGCATAAGGGTTTCTAGGATGATCTCGAAAGCATAAGGGTTTCTAGGATGATCTCGAAAGCATAAGGGTTTCTAGGATGATCTCGAAAGCATAAGGGTTTCTAGGATGATCTCGAAAGCATAAGGGTTTCTAGGATGATCTCGAAAGCATAAGGGTTTCTAGGATGATCTCGAAAGCATAAGGGTTTCTAGGATGATCTCGAAAGCATAAGGGTTTCTAGGATGATCTCGAAAGCATAAGGGTTTCTAGGATGATCTCGAAAGCATAAGGGTTTCTAGGATGATCTCGAAAGCATAAGGGTTTCTAGGATGATCTCGAAAGCATAAGGGTTTCTAGGATGATCTCGAAAGCATAAGGGTTTCTAGGATGATCTCGAAAGCATAAGGGTTTCTAGGATGATCTCGAAAGCATAAGGGTTTCTAGGATGATCTCGAAAGCATAAGGGTTTCTAGGATGATCTCAAAAGCATAAGGGTTTCTAGGATGATCTCGAAAGCATAAGGGTTTCTAGGATGATCTCGAAAGCATAAGAGTTTCTAGGATGATCTCGAAAGCATGAGGGTTTCTAGGATGATCGAAACCCTAAAAACAGCTTTTTTATTATTGCATGTAGAAAAGAGTAAAAAAAACAAAACCCTTCTTCGATAAAAGTTTTTAGAGTAAAGCTTTTTACGTTCGGACCAAAAGAACTAAAGAGATTTCCTATTTATCAGTTTAAAATGGAGATAAAATTTTTAAAACTCTATAGACGATGAAAAAGAAAACCGAATACGTGACCTTGAAACAAAGTTAGAGTTGATTTTTTGTTGAATTTAAAAACCATAGAGAATGAGAAAAAATTTCTTATTTCTATAAAAACCGATTGATCCCTTCAGGATTTACCCTATCAATAGAGTTTCAGGTCAAGCCAAGGGTGGTTCAAATAGGTACTACCCGTTTACCTAAAAGATTTAAAAATGATCCGTTCTTGGTTGGGAAAATGAAGTTGAGGTGTTTTCTAATAATATTAAAATGTTTTTTTTTTTTTTTATTCAAAACTTGATAAGGGATTTTTTTCTCCCTCAGTTTTTTAGAACTGAATGTAAGAACAATGCACGTGCCTCAGCTGATTTAAACAAAAACTATATTTAACGTTATTTATTTAATAATATGACTTGGTCATATACCGTAATATAAATGATAATATCTATTTTAGAGCTTTTATCATTGCCACAACTGTAATGTAAATAATAATATCTATTCTTCAGCTTTTATCATTGACAAGAACAAAGACTCATTGATATTGTTTATCTAATAATTTTAATGACTTAGTCACAAACCGTAGTGTAAATGATAATATCTATTCTTGAGCTTTTATCATTGACAAGAACAAAGACTCATTGATATTGTTTATCTAATAATTTTAATGACTTAGTCACAAACCGTAGTGTAAATGATAATATCTATTCTTGAGCTTTTATCATTGACAAGAACAAAGACTCATTGATATTGTTTATCTAATAATTTTAATGACTTAGTCACAAACCGTAGTGTAAATGATAATATCTATTCTTGAGCTTTTATCATTGACAAGAACATATATATATATACAGGGTGTTTGGTCGAAGATGTAACAAACGAAGAGGGCAGATTCTACCCATTATTTGCAACAAAAAACACAATATATATACCATGTGTCAATTCTCAATAGTTTCGCCACAATAATTTTTTTTTGTTATTTTCCAAGGTACGTCCATTTTACTTTAAAAAATCTATTGCTGCACCTAAAATATTGATAGTAGAGCTAACATAAAGGTACCGCTAGAAAGAGGAGAAAATTTCAATTTAGAAAATGTCTATTTCAAATGCCTTAAAGGAGCAAAAATATCCATAAATTTCATTTTATTGTTAATTTTATCCAAAAAATTACAATTTATTTTTGTTTAAGCCTGTAATTTTGCCAAAAGGGCATGAGCAACAGTTTGCCAAATTTCAGTAAAACTTCTCCATTTATTCCCCTTCAATTTAAGCACCTTAACACTATTAGTTGATATGTAATTTTTTTGAGCTATGATTGAGTTTTTGTAAAAAAACGACCGTAAAAACGTGTACAGACCACCTTGCGTGTTACCTAGAGGAGATGTCTTAATTTTTATAATTACTCTAATAAGTGAGATGAATGAGCGGATTTTTTTTTTCACATTAAATTAAAGAGGACTGCAGACCATACTGTCCATAGGTCAATCCTAATTGACCATATTGACTATGTAAAAGTTAACTCTTATGATATTTGACCAATGTAAGTTATCATTATAAAAATGTGAAATGGTATACTTTTTTTAAAAACTTAATGTTAAATGCAATTCTACATTATAGAATTTGTCCACCAATTTTTTTTATACAAAACTTATTTCTACAATAGCATTTTTATTTTTAGTGTAGTATTACTACTGTTTTTACGGGGTGTGTTGAGTTTTTTTTAACAATGTTAACCCCTTGTTTTTATTCTTTAAAATAATTGCATTTAGCATGATTAAGTTTGAAAAATAAATAAATAATACTTCCCATTTTTATAATGATAAATTATATTCCGGTCAAATATCATAAGAGTTAAAAATTTCCTTTTACAGGATCGACCTATATGGTCAATATGGTCTGCAGTCCTCTTTAATTTAATGTGAAAAAAAAAATCCGCTCATTCATCTCACTTATTAGAGTAATTATAAAAATTACGACATCTCCTCTAGGTAACACGCAAGGTGGTCTGTATACGTTTTTACGGTTTTTTTTTACAAAAACTCAATCACAGCTCAAAAAAATTACATATCAACTAATAGTGTTATGGTACTTAAATTGAAGGGGAATAAATGGAGAAGTTTTACTGAAATTTGGCAAACTGTAGCTCATGCTCTTTTGGCAAAATTACAGGCTTAAACAAAAATAAATTCTAATTTTTTTGATAAAATTAACAATAAAATGAAATTTATGGATATTTTTTGCTCCTTTAAGGCATTTGAAATAGACATTTTCTAACCTGAAATTTTTTCCTCTTTCCAACGGTACCTTTATTTTAGCTCTACCATCAATATTTTAGGTGCAGCAATCGATTTTTTAAAGTAAAATGGACGTACCTTGGAAAATAACAAAAAAAAATTATTGTGGCGAAACTATTGAGAATTCATGCTATATATAGTGTTTTTTGTTGCAAATGATGGGTAGAATCTNCTAAAAGATTTAAAAATGATCCGTTCTTGGTTGGGAAAATGAAGTTGAGGTGTTTTCTAATAATATTAAAATGTTTTTTTTTTTTTTTATTCAAAACTTGATAAGGGATTTTTTTCTCCCTCAGTTTTTTAGAACTGAATGTAAGAACAATGCACGTGCCTCAGCTGATTTAAACAAAAACTATATTTAACGTTATTTATTTAATAATATGACTTGGTCATATACCGTAATATAAATGATAATATCTATTTTAGAGCTTTTATCATTGCCACAACTGTAATGTAAATAATAATATCTATTCTTCAGCTTTTATCATTGACAAGAACAAAGACTCATTGATATTGTTTATCTAATAATTTTAATGACTTAGTCACAAACCGTAGTGTAAATGATAATATCTATTCTTGAGCTTTTATCATTGACAAGAACATATATATATATACATACATATATATATATGTGTGTGTGTACAGGGTATCCTATTTCAAGTAAGCATTTTTAAAATTGATAGTTTAATGATAGTTCAAATATAACAATTCCTCAAAAATAATGTTTTTGTTAAGTCATGCAAAGGGTCTGAAAAAGGTAAAGAAATAAATATAAATACATCTCCTAAATTGCTTTAAATAAACTAAGACAAAAATGAAAAATTTTAATTAATATTTATAAAAAGGGTACAAGAATTGAAAATTTTTTGTAAAATCATTGTTAAATATAACAATAGATTTTATTCTATGCTTAAAAAAAATCCTAGAGCCAATCAAGCATAATAATTAATTATAAGTAACATGCTTTCCTTTACCTGTGCTTTTTACCGGGCCAATTAATTTATCTTTATATTTGCTGTATAAGGAAATAATACAAATTTATAAGTTACAATTAAACCGTACTCGTGTTAAAGAAGTTTTGGTACTTCTTTACATTGTTACACCCCTATATTTTTTAGAATATACATAGTTGAATTATTTATTCATTTCTTTGCTTGAATAACTATTGAGACAAAGGGATTGTCAATTGTCAATGTACTTGGTTTGGAACAAAGGAATATCACACTTCTGTTTTTATAAGATGAATAACAATCTAAAGAAGAATAATCCGTAAACCTTCTTTAGATTGTTACTCCTCTCTGATTTTTTTATATAAGGGGAGTAACAGTTAATGTGTTAAAGTTTTTAGAAATTATAGGTTCACCTGATGCTATATTTTCTTACTATTACACCTATAATGTACTTTCTCAGGATACCACGACATATTATTTCTAGAATCATAGACGTTTTCAATTATTTATTATTTTTGTTTTATAAAAATATATTTAAAAACTAGCTCTACTTATAATGTTATCTTATCTAGAAATGTTATTCCTAATTCAGTAAAAATATGATAGAGAAGATATATTTATTTTAAGGATTCTAAAATTCATCATACGTAAAAAACAATATACTTATACCACAAGTTCTATCTTTGAACGATTAAATTAGGAAACGTAAGCAATAGTACACAAATTATATAAATATTACCTTTTAAAAACTATTTTCTATTTTTTTTAGGTACTTCAAAACAACAGTAATGTCAGACTGATTTAGTAAAAAAAAACCTTATAAAAAACAAAGCTCAAGCCTAATATAATCATGTATTTATATATATGTATCGTTGTAGGGAGTTGTACGTTGTATCGCTTCGGCAATACAACGTACAAATGTATGACGTGTGAAGTAGCTGGAACTCTCCACCACGGGGCGTATAAAAAGGGCCAAAGTGATGGCCTAATTGCAAGGTTCGAACAAGTGGTTCGTCCTACCA
>KZ651358.1:76093-97452 GCA_001010745.2 Gerris buenoi
ATATATATATAAATATAGGCGATAGGCATCGCCACCAAATTTCAATAGCCATTAATGTTAGGGAAAAATCCGGCAGCTTTTTCTGGCAAGGGAAGAGAAAATCCAGCATAATTAGAAGGCTGTAGTGAACGAAAATCAAAAGAAGCAACAGTTTTATAAAATTTTAATGACTTTTTTTATGTAACGACCTTTACGAATTCTTTTCCTTTTATTCTGTGAAACATTCTCTCAATAAGATTGTCTATGTTGCTGTTTGGAAGGTATATGTACTGCATTAATTATTTACAATGGGAGTGCCCAATAAAAGGGTTTTAATGGTAACATAGTAAAAAGGTTTTACAAATTTAAAACAAAAAAAAAAAATAATGCTATACGTGTGTTGGTATCGTTTCTGCAAACAGATAAACAAAAAAACAGCAATGTAGCGAAACACTTATTGATCAGGCTATAGAATTAACTAGCTATTGTATTAAGACTCCTGAAATGTATAGTGGTCAAGAACCACGTCAGACTTCCAATACTAAAGACACCTCATTAACACAATCTCCAAATAGTTAATTGACTAGACGCAGGAAGAGAAATACACGAGTAAGAGAAAGGATACTGGGGAGAGGCAGGGCACTCGGGACCGAGTAAAAAGTCAATAGCTGAAACATGCCAGTGCCTGCCTGGCCGGCGGTCGATCCCACCGCCGCGCCACGGCTCGCCCACCACCTCAATTAGACGACTAATTAAACAAATTAACTCTCCTCTCGAGCATTCCACCACGGTTCAATTACTAAAACAAAGACCAAAACAATCCGGCAAAAGGGTCGAAATAGAATGAGAGAAAATTGGGAGAAATTTATCAACCGGCGCAACAGATGATAAAAGAAATCTATCGTACATGATATACTCAATCTGCACCGTAGAACTTGACTAAGTGCAACTTATAAAGAGTACAAGTTTGGAACAAAAATATACTACTTCAGCACTATGACACTATGTCCAAAATAAATAAGATGTCGAGAGAAACGAGTCTTTAACTGAAGAGGTCATTATTACGATGCCTAAAGCCTACTTGTACATGACAACAGTCTCGTGTAGAGAGAAGATACGTCTTTTGAGTAGCGAATAGCGAAGAGGCTGTAAAGTGTGGAGGTACCGAGTGGTGTGAAGTACAGCCACTAGAGGGACTCTTTAATAAGCAGGCAAACCGAATCTAAAATATAGGTCGTATAAAAAGAGAGAAGGGCTGTGAAAAACTACACCGAGGGACAAAGATGCCTGCAAACTGTTCTATGTAGAATGGAGAGTGGACAGACACTTTGGAATGGTGGCCGTTACAAAGTATAAACACGGTGATTTTATGCTTATGTGCATCGTGTTTCAAGAGGGCCGTCATGGCGTGTAGACATCCTATACAGAAGGCCGATGTAAAGTCTATGCACCCTGTATTATGTGTCAAGAGGTCAGTACTAAAGCCGCAACCGGTGGACCGGCTGGAAAAAAAAAATCCAAGTTAAATTTAGACGGTAAATACATGGGATTTATCTTTCCTTATAAATAAACAGTTTTATCTAGCCCCACTCGACTAGTACTGACTTTCGAGTGTGTTTACTTATCCTTATTCATATTACACTAATACAGTAAAACCTCGGCGACTCTGATAACGCTCTCTATTGTTTATACGACTCGCATTCATTTTTATCGTACATGACAAAACTTGATTATTCTTTCTCGACGCGTTTTCTTTTCCCGCCGAATACTATATAAAATCGAGGACTGTAATATTGCAATCTCCACGTGGCGTCCGAACTTAAAAGAATTAACAGACTGTCAGAAGTCAGAAGGGAGAGCAGAGTGAGGTAAGTCTGACAAAAGCAGGGAGTCGGAATAGCATTACAAGGGTAAACAATGATGTCACTGGCTATCTGGGCTCCCATCTTTCGCTTATTAACCCCATCAATTCATAGCGTGACGCCATCTCTCGATAAACAACAGTTTTATATTCGCATTTAACGTGGTGAAATTTCACAGACTCGATATCTGTTGAAAAAATGTAATCATTAGATTGACCTCTGATATCGGTCTATTAACTGAGAAGACAACATCTGTCCGATACAATCTATCTGGCCAGCCCGGCCAGTATAGGCAGACTTACATTTCAAATTGTCGGATTCACTCAACGTTACCACCACATTAGACTTCTCTCATTATTTTATTGAAGCGAGCTCAAGGGAAATACGAAGAACATATTTATGGATTTCCCTTCAAAAAATTAAAATCAAATAGTTTCAATTAGCCAGATAAGTTTTTCAACAGCTATCAATCGATATTCAAGTATACCACTAAATGCTAAATTGTTAAAACAATACTAAGGGCCAAAATCAATGAAGTGTTCTAAAAAAAAAGCACTAGATTAGTTTAAGTAAAAAAATAAAAATCAATCAATACACTGTTGTTTTTAATGTTTTAGAAATTCGGTTCCAAGTTTCAATCAAGTTTTAAACCAAAACTACAAAAATAGCGAATGTATCTTTGTTAAAAAGGAACTCATTCACGTGAAACGACTCCTATTTTTATAAATATTAATATCCAAAAATAGTAAAAAATATTTCATTTTTAGTAACTAGTGTTACGACGTGGCTAGATTTATTCAGAGCTCAATTCGATGAACTCACATAATAACAATAATTTGATAATAATATAATTAAAATCTTAAAGCGAACTCAGGAGAATTCAAGCGACTCTTCAGAAACAAATTATACGAATCCGATTGCAATTTTGCTTTACTGTGTAATATGGAAAGGAATTGTTTTAATTTATTTGCTTTAGATAAAAAAAACAAAAAAAAAAAAAACTTATTACACTTTGTATACTCAACAAAAACAATTAGGATTAAACAGAGAAATCATTCTCATTTCTAGAAGATACATTAAATTGAGAAAATGTGTAGAAGATATTTTTTATTAAGAGGATTATTAAAATTTATACGAATAGGAAAGGGGAAAAAAGTAAAATGAATGGTTCATTATTGAATCAGTACTTTTTGGAGATTAATACTAAGGTAATTTTTAATAATTTTTCTAGTTTAAGAGAAATCGCTAATGATGCGTGTGTAATTGGTTTTTAGTTAGTAATGTCATGTTTTAGTATTTTAAATACGAACAACTATAGATAATAGTGCATTACGCGTCGAGTGTGGAAAGTTGCATTTTACATGCGAGTGTGGAGTTTGCACCCGAGCTACAGCGAGGGTAGTAAAACCACAGGAGCAATGCAAAATGCCGTTTTCGCACGAGTTGCGTACCGTACTTTATCTACGATAGTTAGATTTTAATAATAAATACAGAAAAAAATAATAAACTTCCTGTACATAAGTTCTTATTTCTCTTTTGATAAAGATGACATTAATTCATTAGTTGTATTTTTGCCGAATTAATTATTTCGGGAGGCGTATTATTCTCCTCATATTCGTCATAATCACTTAAATCACGCATTGATTTTCACAAAAAGCTTGATATAAAAAGTTACTTTTAATAACCAAACATCAAATTAGTTTTGTTAAATGTAAACAAACTCGCTAATCGTGCGTAAAAGTGAAGAATTCTTCTTTTTTACCACCCTAAGGTGGTAAAGAAGAGGAATTCTTCAGATTTATAAGACGCGCATGCGCAATGAATAAACGTACGTAAAGAATCACTTTCTACGCATCATAGAGATACAATGTTTATACTTCGTAACAATCGTAGATAAAGATAATTTTGTTCATCAATGGACTTGTCACAAGTCGAACTTAAGAAGGTGCTATCACAATACCTACCATAATATAATACATAAATATTATTAGTGTTATTAATTATATAAATTGAAATTCACGATGCAGTATACAATATAATAATGAGATATAGAAACGGAGGGTTACTGGTTATCTAAATCGAACAAATATTACTAATATTATCTCGAAGCGGTCGAGGGTCAATGTTTAAAGAGAGATTTGGAGTTCCTATGAAACGGGTAAACTAATGTCCCTGTCAAACTTGTACGATGTAAATTTATTCATGAAACCTGTCGCAGAAAGAAATGTGGCCTCAAATCAATTGTCAATGGAATCTCTGACGAATTCTTTTGAAATGACCGAAATTTTAAGGAATTTTTACAGGTTTCAAACTTTTAAAAACCTACTTTTTCCTGTAAGAAACACACGGAGATAAAGCTATCTAAAAATACTTGGCCAATCGACAATTGAGATGCTGATTGTAAAATCGATTTTCTTTTTTCACTTTTAAACCGCATTTAAAAATTATATATGACTGACCTCAAATAAAAAAATAACATGAAATCGGACTTCTCATCCAATCAATAGTTCAACAGTTAATAATTGAAGAACTCGTCTTAAGTTGCTAAAATTCCAATAGAAAAAAAGGATGGATAGCTTTGTCTAAGAAAACACAATGATTCAGCAGGCATCAGTCCTCACCTTAGCACTACGGAGGTAGATGATTTTTCAATTGACAGAATTTGTATATAATCGTAATAATATACAGTAGTAGTAGACGGGTAGGACCTAGCAATCAGGCCTTATAGTAGACCCATTTTACTTGCCCCTTGGTCCTTGGAGGAGACCTCACACATCATACATTTGTACATTGTAACGCCGAAGCGAGTATGATGTGGTCATTAGTGAGCTATATAAGCTTGCGTCATAGCCAAGAAGAGAACCCCTCAGGGGGTGTCCCTCGCCTTGCTGCGACCACGATTCATAGAAAAAATTCAGAGTACCATGGCACGGGATCGAACAAACGACCTCGAGTTGCCTCGACTTAGTGATAGCTGTACGGTACCTTAAGCATCTCGCCCACGCTAGCTCCCAATAATATACATAAACATTATAATAATATAATATATTATATACATGTTGTTTTATGTTTTTCTTCATTTTTACATTAGCTAGAATGTTATAAAAATATTTTATTTTTCAATTAAAGTCCACATAACCATTTCTTAATCCTTAAATAATCAAAACGTCAACTAATCCCAAGAGAGCAATGCATAATATCAACTTTTTCTAGAATTTAAGTTTCACTTAAAATGCGTGAGAGTCTCACACATATTTTTTATATATAACTCCGAATAAATGAAAAAAAAAATCCTACTAAAAACAGAAAACAACAGAAATACTTATTTCATCTGAATCGTAGCAGTAGTTGAAAGAAAACGAAAGAGAAAAAAATATATATATACACAAAAGCAAAAGAAAAATATATTAGAGGTGGCCTCTTTATCTAGAATAACTGAAGGCAAACATGAACTAGCTTGAGTATAACACAGTGTCGACACGAGAAGTACTCTTTTAACTCGTCACTTAGCCATCTTTCACAAACAGAAAACATCCCAAAAAAACAACTGGCAGTACCAGGCCAGCAGTATAATATCCAAGTAAACTCTGTCTAAACACCTGCATTTATTATAGAGGGCCACAGTATGTACACGAATACGTAGTAGCATTCTTATACACTGATTACATGTTTAATTATAAATATGATTTTATATATATATANTGCATAAAGGCGAACTCACGACTGAAAACAGGCTCTATATATATATATATATGACACAACAGGATAAAAGCACGGATAAAAGAGGATTCCTATATTTAATAATTTGAGTTGTTAAGTTTTCATACAAATCTAAAATGTAAGCCTAGTTCGGAAATAAGCAGTATTTATAGGAATTGATGAAAAAACACATCCCTTGACTCAATTTCTGATGTTGGAACAGTTCCTATGTGTCAAGCTAGCGTGGCAATAATGTAAATAATTGGTAATGAAACTAGGCATCAGGAGAAAACGCAGCTTTGCAACGTAGAAGTGGACAATGTTGTATATTTTGCTGGACCAAACAATGTTTGACCAACAATGTTGACCAAACAATGTTTGGCCCAAGAAGTTATCTTAATCACAAACGTAAATATGTATTTTATACTTCAAAAATGTGGAATTCTTAATTCATTTGAGTAAACATACGATCGAAGTGGAGCTAATATAATACGACTTAGGTGATAAAATGATAAAACTCATCTATTAAATGAAAAAACAAAAGGCCATTAATGTTTAGAATGCGGTGTTGTAATTATTTGTTGTTTCTAGAGGAATGTTGACAGTTTAAAGAGCCATTTCACTTAATGAGAAAATGCAATTCAGTCTCCCTATTTTTCACTTCAGAACGGAATGATTTGAACTGGACAAAGGGTTGGGTTTGATCTGGTAAATATTTCCTCTTCCTCCTTGACATTTAATTGAAAAAGGGAAATTATCATTGGAATGTAACAAAAGGCAAAGCGGGGTGTCATTTGGAATTGTAATACTGAAGATTTTCATCGATCCCTCAACAAATTACCAGCAAGATAATAAAGACCCTTAATCCTTTGTATAACTGCAGTAAAGCTTGTTTGTTGAGTTTGCTTCTGTGACAATATTATTATGGTAATAGCATTAAATTCCACTGTCCGTAGAGTGACAGCTTTCCCTCGACAGATAAAAGATAAATTGTTTGATAACTTAGCCGCACGGTAGAGGGCACTTCAAAGAGCCCGCAGCTCCATATTAAAACACACCCTTGAAGGTCAATTAGTTGGTTAAAACGTTTTAAATTGGTTGAAACCAAAATCTAACAACACATAACTGCACCTCACAGCTTTTTTACTGCACCTACAATAATTTTTGCATTTTATGCATACACATATAGTATACGAGTATACTGTAAAACAGAAGTATGAGGAAAACCCTTAAGCAGAAAACGTCTAATATCCAAATTTTGTGGTTCAACGAAGCTAAAAAGATCCTGCAGATCGGTCGTATCTTAGATCTGGAGACTTAGATCTAGATGGAGAGACTTAGATCTGTAGGCCAATATAGAGTATAATAAATGACAAATGGTTGGGAAACCACTGTCTACCTAGTCACAGGGCTTTAGAGCTAACGAAGTAAAAGTGAATGAAGATTTAAAGTAAAGGAGATAAGCGTTAATAAGGATTGTTATGAAAGATGTAAGGACAGAAAATTTAGTCAAGATAAACCATAAATTGAAGAATAGACTTGCTAAAAAAGACGTAAAATATATCTATGGCCAATTTCAACCTAGCTTTCTCTATTTTTTTAATAAAGCAAGGGATTTTTATTAAATGAGTCTATTATAAATCTGCACAAACACGTGAAAACGTCACACATGTGCAAAGAGGTTGCAGGGAGAATGAAATACTTCAAAGTACCATTCTATAAAGTATAAACGGGTATGATTCATAAGAAGTATTAAATATTGACACAACTCACTCCTCTCAACAGAGTAATAATACGAAAGAATAAATATTGACGCAGTTATAAGAGACAATTCTCTCACTCGGGGAACCCGGTTAAATAAGTAAGTCAAGATTTTGTGAATGAGATCGCGTTAGAGATTTCGTGAATGACGTTTCGAGCTCATTATAGTAATCATTCTAGAGTTCTTTTGCATAAAGGCGAACTCACGACTGAAAACAGGCTCAAACAGGTTTGTTTGAGCTTCACGCTTGTCTGTGTAAGGGGAAAATTCACGATTCTCGTTCCTATGGGCTTTAAAACCTCGTGGGAACCCAGCTTAAAGCCGTGAGTTTGTTCCTGATGTCACGGAAACGGCTCAAATCAAACATATTTGATTATCAGTCGTGAGTCCCAAAAGAAGGAAGCCAGGGTAACCGAGCGTCTTAAGGTGCTCACTTAGCTATCAATAAGTCGAGGACATTCGAGGTCATTGGGTTCGTTCCCGAGCCATGATACTCTGAATTGCATCAATGAATCGCGGACGGTGCAGGGCGAGGCACACGCTTTATGGGGACTCTTCCCCCCACGCTTTGACACACGCTTACATAGCTTACTAATGACCACACCATACTCGCTTAGAGACCGAGAATTGATAGAAGTTGGCTAAGAGAATTCCTGATAAATACAAAATTCCTGAACTTGGACCGAAAGAAGTTATTTAAAAATTTCAAAACTTAAGGAGTTCTTATTGTAAGGATTTGAAGAAAATAGCCGACAGAGAACGATCAGGAGCCGGGACCAATGACGTTAACAAGCCAAAAGTTTTCTTGTTTGAGCAGAAAAATTCTTTTATTCAACAATTCTGACGACCTTCTTATAGGAGGTCGTTTAAGAAAAGCTTCCATCGAACTGAATCACGTTTTTGATATTTGAAACAACTGTCCACGACCCACGACTGATGGGGTAACTCAAGCAAATGCACGACAGCAAGTACGAAAGCGTGGCACGCATCTGTTTGGGAATGTGGCTTAAGATTTAATATTGACAAACGACTTAGTAGACTCTGGCCGCAAAAAACGTATTAAACAATTCCAAATATTATACAGATTTAATTCTTTAGGTAAGTTAAAATGTTTAATATAAGATTTTACCTAAATCAATACAGATAAAAAATCATTTTGTCGCCCAGCCAAACAGGAAGAAATTGATTAAGGCTTTGAATAATACATGTATTTAAAAATATAATGGTATTATTATTTGTACTTATTGGGCCGAAAGAGGAAATAAAATCTCTACTAACTAGTAATTAGTAGAGATTTTATTTCCTCTTTCGGCCCAATAAGTACAAATAATAATCAATAATATGAGGAACAGTAACCAGACAAACTATAATGGTATTAATTAATTTTCACATTTAAACAATATCTTTGTTAAACCGTCTTAGATTGTTAAATAATCTCAATAGTAGCTTGACTACAAACAAAAATAGTTTGAGGAAGGTCACAAAGGAGACGGGTTTTGAAGCATACAATTGCAGGCATTGTTTCGGTTTGTAATTACAGAGAAGTAAACCCGATCGATAAAGTAAAGTGATCGGGGAGGAAGCCGTTATCTGAATGGGTTCGAACCGGTGATAACAGTAGATCCAGGCTATTAAGTCGTTATATTATGATGATTATTGTCGGAACATAGACCGTGGGTGGCAAGTTGTCGCCCGCTGCTTTCTCTATACGAGACAAATCGATGTTAGATCGAGAAGCTCCGCTTTCCAGGTCCGTATGTCAACCGCAATTCCAACACACTCGCCCAATTTAATTTCACCGTCCTTTTCAACGATAACCATTTAATAACGACGTTATCCACCTATCTTAAGCCGAACAACCGGAAAAATATATAATAAACTCTCCTTCGACTTTGGATGGGTGGGATTTGAGGTATTTGAAGCCTAGAATATGACGACTCCCTTATATATCAAGAAAGGGTGAGGGAGACCCTTTCTATATCTCATGTAAAAGGCATGCCGACTTCCCATCTCTTTCATTGGATAAAGCAATAATCGGATAAAAAGATACCCGATGCAGTAATTCTGTGTCACAAAGGATATTTTTCTGAAGACATTACAAGGAATAGAAGACTTATTATTAGAGACTTTAGATTAGGATGTTCCTATACATCTACAGTCAAATACTGCGGCAACTCAGCTGTAGAAAAATAAATATGTGGCTACAACTGATTTTAGTTATTTATTCCAATAATATAACTTATAGAATCGCAAGTGAATGAGTTTAATGTTTTAAATAATCGACTTTATCTTTTTAAGGGAGTAACATCTACTTTATCTATGTAAAGGAGTAACATCTACTTTATCTATGTAAAGGAGTAACATCTACTTTATCTATGTAAAGAAGTAACATCTACTTTATCTATGTAAAGGAGTGACATCTACTTTATCTATGTAAAGGAGTAACATCTACTTTATACAAGGAACTTTTTTCCAAGGAAAAACAATTTATTTCTGAAGTACACAATAATGACTATTGTCAAGTCGGATCATTTTATTTATTTATATTTTTCTTTAAAAATGAGCGCGATCATTTCGAGAATAATAAGATCGAAATAAAACCCTATTAATTTTACATTTAGTGATGTAACGATCGAACCACAAATAATTATTAAAAGGAATATTTCACAGCTTAAATAATCTTATGAAAAATATCAAGTACCTAATTAAACATCAATTAGCTAATAAAATGTATTAGTTTGGTTTTAAATGATATAAGTTAAATTAGCAAATACCATTTATTCGTAATATTTAAGAGAGCATTATTCTCAAACAAAGACAAGAGGAGCTTAGAGCTCGGGTATCATTATACCCCAAATACACTTATTTGGAAAATAATCGGCTTTGAGCTCAAAGTGGTGGTACTTTAAGACAATTATTTTTGTAACTAATTATGAAATTGTATAATAAACCCTTCAAAGTGGAGCTTCAAATTCTACAAGTTCAAATTATTTTACCTCTCAATAATCTTTATTTAGATCTGAAAATAGACTACTTGTAATTATTTTATCCTATACACCGAAGACCTAAAGATTAGAATATTTATTTAATATACAGATTTACAGATACAAAGGACAGACCCTTAGAACTTAAGTCCAAACAAAAAAAAAAAAACAATATTAATCTAGATTTATTTCAAGAAAGGTTTGATGAGATATCAACAAATGATTGATCTATCCATACCTTATTGATCGAGATGTTAGAAAAAAAATAAAATAAAATAAGCGACATAATGCGAAACTCTGAGATTGTAAGAATCAAAAGTGTTAGTTGCCTTATAAAAACAGGGCCGAATTTAACCAAAGGGTGTTTCAAAAGGGCTTTTTTCCTATAGTTTATATTTATATAAATACTTTTAGAGACGGTCATAAAAGGACACTTTCTTTTCCTTATTGAAGCCCTACAATCGTTTCGTACGTATAAAATACAGCTAAAAAGAAATGGGTAAATATTAGCAAACGTTCTGTTTGTGCCACGCCATTGAATTCCTTTTGGAATCGTGAAAGGCAAAGGCTAGAGAGAAAGAAAAAAAGGGGTTCCAATGTCTTCTAACTACCATTATATTGTCTATTGATCGGTCCAATTTATGCTTTTAGAAGAAACTCAGGTTCAAACGGAATAAAACAGTCAATTTATTTCAAAAATATTAGAGAAAAGAGAAGGGTGCATTAAAAATTGTATTTTTAATTCTGAGCTTTTTCTTTAACAATAAATTTCTTTACTTAGAAAAATATATTTAAACTTTTTCTCAGTTACTGTTCGGAAAATGAAAGAACAAACAAAATGCAAAATAATTTCATAAATGGTTCTTCTGAACATACGGAAACATTTGCAACGTCTCTAAAATCAAATTCTTTTTTCATGCGATGCACTCATAAGATTTTATACAAATGAATTGAGTTAGTGAGTTAATTTATCTTGTAGGTTGATCCTTGTTCGGTTAAAAAAAAAAAAATACAATGGATGGAAGGCATACAAAGATACTTTATGAAACATGACGCCTATTGTAATAGTAATTGAAATAGATGATGTAACAAAAAGCTATAACTTTTAACCAGGTAAAACCTAATTTTAATTTATAATAGAAAAAAAATGGATAATGAGATAGTTTTAAGTTGATATGAAGTAAGTAAAGAAGGAATATGATAGGGTATGTAAATTATGTTGTTTTTTTTTTAAATTAAATGGTTTTTTATAGGCTTGAGAATGACCGGCATAGTCGAAAAATTGCTAACACCTAAACTAATGCAATTTTATTTTTACCCAAACAAGGATCCACCAACAAGATAAATACATATAAAAGTGTACACATAATATAGATCATAGATGAGTTAATGTATTAGTTTATATTTTTCATAAGATCGATTTTGAAAATTATTGGGAAACACTCAAAGCATAAGGAAGAGTTGATGGAGAAGTTGAATTATAATTTAAACGAGTAATATAAGGGTAAGCGGCAACTAAAAAGTAATAAAGCAAGTAATTTTAATTTTTCAATACAAAGAAGTCATGTTAAAGCAAGTAATTGTCATTTTCAATACAAAGTAGTCAAGTTAAAGCAAGTAATTGCCATTTTTAATACAAATTAGTCTGCTAAAGCAAGTAATTGTCATTTTCAATACAAAATAGTAATGCTAAAGCAAGTATGTAATTGTAATTTCAGTACTAAGTATTTATGCCTAAGGCTCATTAACCTTTAACAATCACCCTGTTGGCAAGTTATTAATCAATAAGTTGGAATATTCCATGTTTACAAATCCAGGAATTTTAATGATAATTGGAATTCTGGATGAGTTTTAAAGTCTAATTTAAATTTGGCGGAATAACAAGAGCATGTCACAGCATATTATGCTATCTCATTTTCTGAAAAAGAGAATTTAAAAGAACTGATATGTAAGGAAAAAACCTACTAAAAACTGCTATTATTCTGTAAGCATGTAATTTCCCATACATGTTAAAACTTGGCAAATAATAACTGCATTCAGCCGACCGTATGTAAAGCTTCTAGCATGAAAAATGCATAAATTTCTGTTAATGACACTTGGATTGTTCCACGAGTTCACATTTCCATGTCAAAGTCAGAGAAAAAAGCCTACACAAAGAATGACATTAATACTCTCTTAAAAAAAGGAGTTTGGAAAAAGTAAGTACGGTCGTAATGGTAAGAGGGAGATTTTGAATCTGTCACACATCCATTTCCACGAGTAATAGGTATACTGCTTTAAAAAATCCAATCCTCAATCGCCATCCAAATTCTTCAGTAAAAGGCTTTCTTCTGAGGCATTTCGTTTACTCTAAGTTGACAAATGTCTTGCCTGTCTTACAATACAATGTTTGTAACCAGTAATATCAGTAAATGTATCTTTGTAAAATATGGTAAACAATTTAACCATAAAGCTCTTTTAAACCATTACTATTTGAAAAAATAATAAAGTAGTAAATATAAGGAATAAATAAGGAGAAAAGACAAATCTACAGTTATTTCCTCAAGCTGAAATTGGTGTGGAAATCCCACACATGACTTCCATGAAATGTTGTGACACTAAAATGCCAATATCTCCCAAACTGCTTGTCCATATGTGGTCAAAAAGTATATAGGTACAATCTAACATTTAGGAAACGTATATACCCCAAACGAAAATGAAATCAAATAAAGCTTACTGAAGTTATCGCCGACAGACCGATTTCATGCTTAAGTAAGTGTAGCTCCAAAACGTCGTGAGCAACGGTGTTCGGGTTTGCGCCATCAGTTTTTCCGAGGAAAGTTCTAAATAATGCTGCAAACCGCATCTCAATACGATGTCTTGAAGCGATGTTATAAAAGTTAAAAGTTACGAACGAACGCGCGAAAGTACATACACACATACGTACGCTCAGATATACATGTATATGAAACGGATTTCAATGATATCCCCGGGTTCGTAAGACCCCCTTACTTCACAGAGATCTCGGAATCACGTTTTGGAGGGTATCGTCATACTTCAGATACCAAGATAGAATATTAATTTCATACAGCTATTCGTAGAATCATAAAAGTTGTATAATGATTATAATTAAAATTATAATAGTGTATCAAACTAGTACATATATCTATAACTTTTAGAAGAATAAAACATGTATGTGTTAGTCTTACCATTTTAGGCTATTCGTAGAATCATTATAGTTGTAAATAGAGGATCACCTAGTACATATATAACCTTTAGAATTCGGAAACATGTATGTGTTAGTCTAATCGTTTTAGGGTATTCATAGAATCATTATAGTTATAAATAGTGTATCACCATCCAAGTACATATATAACTTTTAGAAGTCGGAAACATGTATATGTAATTCGTTAGTATTCACACCTTGCGTCTTGGGGATAATAAATTCTATACCCTGAAGCACGTTTCATCGGCACGTGTCAACCCATGATTAAACAACATCTGACAATAGTTCTTTGATCATCAAACTTTAATCACTTTAAATGTTTGTAATTAGATGTGCTAATTAATTCGAGGAAAGTAACTCGACAGTTTAGTAGTTTTATGTTTAATAATATGTATTTCCATCTTGACAATATTTACCTCAACTTTCCAAAAAAAAAAAAAAAAAAAAAAAAAAACAAGTAACATCAGAGCTATACCGTGGTCAAGAAAATTTTAGATGACAGACAATGAATGGAGTGCCAGCTGTCAAGAAAAAATAAAACGGAGAGTGACGGAAAGGGCAGGTGAAGTTTGTTGGGTTTCTTTCACAGGCTCAACGTTGAGGACCAGGAAAATCTGAAGTTCCGGACAAATCTATTGATTTAATCAATTTCTGTGATGAAGATTTGTTCCCAATTATCATGTCATTGCTTCAATTCTCACTACTCTACCAGTAGTAGTATAGTCTAGTTCTTCCTACTAAAACGGGTAGGACGAACCACTTGTTCGAACCTTGCAATTAAGCCGTCTTTTAGGCCCTTTTTGCCCAGTGCGTGGTGGAGAGTTTCAGCTACTTCACACATCATACATTTGTACATTGTACCACCGAAGCGAGTATGGTGAGGTCATTAGTAAGCTATTTAAGCGTGGGGTAAGAGTGCCCCATAGGGGGTGTCCCTCGCCCTGCACCGCAAGGATTCATTGATGCAACTCAGAGTATCGAGCGAGTGCCATAAGACCTTCGGATACGCTGTCTCCCTACTCAACCAGTAAGCAATGCCTCTGCTGAAAGATCATTCTCGTCATGACGTCGAGTTAAAGACATGGCTTCATGCCAGGATGAGTGAAGATAAACAGTATTAAAATAAATAGTGATTTGATATGAAATGTTGCAATATAATATTTTTTAAATTATTTTCCTTCAACTAAATTAAGTAATTATTTCCTGGATATGAAATTTTCAACAATAATTAAACTTTGCTAGAGTTTAAAATTTATATTAGTAAATCATCATTAGAAGAGGTTCTAGGCCTTGGTTGAAATAACTTTCAAACATGTAAATTTAAATTACTTAAGGCCCCCATACACAGCCAAACATTTTGACGGTGTATGGGGCTGTTTGATGTTTGCGCAAACATGATGTTTGACGTGTATGACCTAAATTTGCCCGACATCAGGTTTGCGCAAAATGTTTGACCATCTATGGGGGCCTTTAAATGTGAGTTGATTGTGTTTATGGGGGCCTTAACAAAAATAAATACAAGTCAAAACAAATTTTTCTTTTGCTGCAAATCCCGTTTCAACAAGTAGACAAAGTTAAATTGCTAAGTTAAATATAACTCTATAAACTTTCTTAAGCACACTTTAACGTGTTTAATCGAATGGGAATAAGTTTTAATTGAAACCAGCGTAATTAAATAGTTTTAGCACGTTTTGTCTTAGAACGTAAAACATTGTGGTTGTTCGATAAGAAATTAAATTTGTTGAAGCCCTAGTATAAATTGGAAGTTTTTCAATCAATTAAGTATTTTTTTGTCTAAATAAAGACTTGCCATTCGCTTAAAGAAGAGGGTATTGAATTCTAGATTTTGAAGTAGAACAAACAGCACTTCTTTAGATTGTTACTCTCCATATAACAAAATAACAGGAGGGGAGTAACAATCTAAAAAAAGGTGTACGGAATGTTCTGCTTTAGACTGTTACTACCCTTATAAAAAAAGAAGTTTGATATTCCTTTGTCCCAAAGTACAATGGACTAAACATCCCTTTTTTTTAATAGTTATTTAGTCAGTCATTTATATTCCGGGAAAAACAGGGGAGTAACAATCAAAAGAAGCACCGAACAAACTTTATAAAATAACCAGATGAATTTCCAGGGATTGGAGTGGGTTATCTTTAATGTATTTATAATTTGATTTTTTTTATACACAAAATTATTATTAAAATTATTTTACTAAGCGAGAATATCTGGACGTAACTGGTTTTCCTTAATCATCCCCCTTATTTTAATAATTAAGGGGATCAAACATAATTCGCAATAACCCTTAATTAGTAATTGATTCTGAGTACAGGAGAAGTATAATTAAATGTTAATTATTTAAGGGAAAAACAGAGCTGTATTTTTCCCGGTAGCTTATTAAATCCCTGGATTAAAATTGGAGTTATCTTTTATTAACATATTATGCTTACACCATAAAAACATGCGATACATTGAGAAGATTGGTGTGGGAAGATCAGTCTCAAATTTTGTCTTCAAATCTGCCCCCAATTTTTCCCTTATGGGTCAAATTTCAGAAAATCATGAATAATATTCATACTAAATTCTATGCGGTTTTACATATATTATCGCTTCTAAGAAGTGGAAATAATCATGTTACTAAAGTTAGAGACTTGGTTTCAAATATAAAAAAAGGCCGCCATCTTGAATACAAATGGCCGATTTGGTAACAACTATCAACTAACTAACAATTAAGACGAGTGTTGAAGAAAAAGCAATGAAACATTTCTAAAGGTGGAAAGTGAATGAAACATTCACTATAAACTAGTTAAGAACAAATAAGTTAAAATCAAATAATTTCATCAAAAAATAAATTTAAAAAAAAATTTAAAAGCAACGAATTGAATTACATAATTCATTCAAAGACAAAAGAGGTCTTAACAAATTACAAATCTGAACTCTCGTCTGATTTGTGCGGTTATGTAATGGCCCCCATACACGGTCAAACATTTTGCGCAAACATCATGTTTGTGCAAACATTTTGACCATGTATGTGGCTGCTTTATGTTTGCGCAAACATGATTTTTTAACTAAATTTCCTTAAGTATGTAACTATTATTGTGAGTAGTATTAATGTTACAAGGGTTTGTTGGCTGAGATTCCCTCTTTTTATTTTTTACAGATTAAAAAGTTACTTTTATATTTTTTTATTTACACTATTCCTTCTATTTACTCATACACTTGTTTATTTAATGAAATCAACTGCGATAGAGTACAGGCCCCCATACACTGTCAAAATGTTTGCGCAAACATTTCGACAGAGTATGTGGCTGTTTAATGTTTGCGCAAACATGATGTTTGACTTGTATGACCTGAATTTGCACGACATCAGGTTTGCGCAAAATGTTTGATCGTATATGGGGGCCTTAAAGAGAGAAAATATTTCGTTTATTTATTGTCCTATGAAATAATATAAGCTTATAGTTGTACAATAATTCGTATTTATTTATGTGTAAGAATAAATGTATTATTACCTCTAAATGTATTTTATTTGAAATATAATATGATTTTAATTCGAAAGTAAATTCACATAATATACCTCGTTTAACGATATAAAATTTATTAGTTTACAACTCATGAAATTCAATGAATGAAATATTATATTTTGAAAATTTTAATTAAGTTGAGAAGTAAACTCATTATTGGAAATTCGACAATATTGATTTGATAGCATTGACTCATTGTTGCCTTGTCAATGTTAATGTACTAGAGGAATTTGACAAAGGAGGGTGAAGACAAAGCAGGTAAAGAATAGAATGGTAAACAATAGTGTTATTCAACACGTAATTAAACACTTATGGTGGTGGAATGAAAGTGTTTATCCCTCTTTACACTGAGTCAATAGAATGGCATTTTCATCCGATTTTAAGCTTGATTTTCAAATAAAACCAAGCTACAAAATAGATACGATAGAATTACAACACATAATATGTTTCCATGATCTTTAAAAGCTGATAAAATCCTGATTTGGGATTTAACAAGTTTGGTGTTTCCATGAGTAGTATTGAATCCGTATTGAATATACCAATCAGCTGATAAAATAAAGACTTTTTATTTAGGTAAAGGCTATAAATAATTCTGTAACCTTCTAAAGGCCCCCATAAACGATCAAACATTTTGCGCAAACCTGATGTCGGGCGAATTTGGTTAAACATCACTTTTGCGCGAACATCAAACAGTCCCATACACGGTCAAAATGTTTGCGCAAACATTTTGACCGTGTATGGGGGCCTTAATTTTATAACCAGGTTTGTTACGTTTGCTTTTGTGGTTTATAAAACAAAACTGAAAATGACAAATAAAAAATTGAAAATGACAAATGTTGTGCTTTATGGTTAGTTTGACAGATTTGAAGACAAGTGTCAAAAGAATGATCTCTGAAAATTTTCGAACGACAAGATTGTAACACAACATTACAAATAGCTGTTTATACTTTTAACGTACATGGAATTGATTGATTAAAGTCTTAGTGAAAATTTATAATAGAGAAAACAGCAGACCAATAAAACAGCAATTCCAACCAAACCTTGGAACAGCAATTCCAACCAACCTTGGAACAGAAATTCCAAACTTCCCTTGTTCCTGAGATTCCTTGGTGTTCCTTAATATCGCTTTCCGTCAACATCCTGATAGTCACCTCCATTAAAGATGCTACAAGTGCAGAAGGCGACGTTTAAAATTCGTTTTTAGATGAACCTAAACTTATAATAAAAGTCTACAAACCAGATCACTTATAGGTTTAAATAGTATAATCTATACAAAGTGTATTTTGAAATCAAAGTAAAAGTCTATTCAGATAAACTTAAATTTTTAATTACCGCTGTTAAAGCAGTAGTGTTCATGGACTCACATAATTGTTATTGTAATCAACAAAATAGTTTTTTTTTTTTTTTTTAATTTCATCGTAAATAATTAAAGTTTATTCGTTGTTTTTTTTCCAAAACAATTACATTAGCAAACGTAATCAGGTAAATGTGTTTTTAATTTTACATTATTGAATGTATCTAATTAACTTTCAACTTTATTAATTAGTTAGAGGGAATTCGCCAATTATTCGGTTTTAGTTTTTATACTGAATTGAATAAATGCGCTGTTAGCAATGAATAATAAAGATAACTCGCTTGATTTAAATAAAAGAGTGTGATTTAAAATTTAAATTTGATGATCTATTTTTATTTTTGGTAATTCGGATGATTTGATTAATAAAAAAAGATAAATATTTCTTGCAATAAATAAGCATTTTGATATGTTTAAGCTTTAGCATTCTATTTGTTGTTTTAAACAATTTAATAATTATTGACAAAATATAAATGAATGGTTATGGCTAATATGTCGCTGCAATGTTGTTATGGTCTAGTTACGGTCAGATTGCGTGCTCAAGCATGTAAGAAATGAGAAATAGTGATCGGAAAAAGAGTTTTATCCTTATAAATTATGGACTTAATAAATTATTTTTCCGACACAAATATTATTAATATTATATTATTTCAATGGAATATTACTAATATTATATTACTTCAAAGGGATATTACAAATATTATATTATTTCAACGGAATATTACTAATATTATCTTTTTTCTATTATAAACCATTTTAAGTTTAAGTTTGTCTGCTTCTAGACTAGATCGAAGTCAAAGCCTTGTTAGCTGCTGTAGGTAAAATTCTTAATTTAATACCCACCTCTAGCAATTAGCTAATATTATACGAGACTCATCTGAGACCTCATTTAGCTGCCACTTGCACCTTGCCTGTTTAGTCCCCTAATTACCCAGAACTAATTAAGACAGTCTCTCTGGAATTCTGGAATTCGACATTAAATTCCAAGGACCGAAGGTATATGCACAATACTCAATTGGAATACTTCAACTTGACTTGAACTCGATCCTAAGAATCTTTGATTTCACCGGTGGCTTGCATGCGCTTAACAAGTTTTCCCCTATACGACTTATACGGCAAGATTAGCTTAGGCTTCGAGGGTGGTCTATTCGAATCGATTTGCAGCCACCGTGCAAATAAGCAATTACACTAGTCACCGTCCAACCCGAACATTTTATACCTGGGTAATTGAATATCCGTAAATCGATGAGGTTCTCATGGAAAGTGGACCCTTGGCACGTTGAAATGAAAATACCGGGGAATATACTCATTACCGTATATCACGGCTATTAACCACACCGTTCCTGAAGGGGCTTTTTACCGAACTAACGTAAAATCATATAAAAGCGATCGCGCCGGTAAAATTATCCCTTCCCTCCTCCATTAAAGTGAAGTGTCGAAATGTAATTGGTGTAGAGATGTGGATAAATTGACAGGTGGAACTACCTGTTTTGATAATAGCCTCAATTATAAAATAGTTGTCGTTATCGTTTTTTCACCGACACAGGATCGACCTCCTGTGGTCGTTAGCGCTTCGACAAATCATTACATACCACACAATCAAGATAGAAACAAACAGAAATGTGTCGGAGCTTCGAGAATGAGAATCGTTACCAGAGCCCCCGCTATTATCAAAACCATAACGATAACAAAACCAAAAAACACAAAGCCAAAAAAACAAAACCGACAGAGCAACAAAAACCTAGCGAAAGACGAAAACACAATGCTTTTGAAAACCCGTCGACAAACAAGCGAAACATTTTTAGTTAATTGGAAGTGACGGGACATGTCACAGTAAATAATAAATCATACTCAATCATAACCAAGATCGCAAATCAAATTTATACAACTAAAATAGTAATTTTGCATTAAAAATAATACTTAAAGGTTCCTAAACACAGGATAGCGTCACTTCTGTGTAACTGATGATCTCCTATACATGGCATGTAATTATTCATATTTTTTACTCGTATCTATAAAAAAATATCAGTATATCTAACATAAATCGAAATAGCGATATTAATTATCGCAATAAATTCAATTTCTATATGCTAAAAATATGATTGTGTTTTTAATTCAAATCTATAAAACATATTAGATTTAATCAAAAGCGCAAGAAAAGTAATATAATAAGATATAATTATTTTATAGAATATCAATTTTTATTAGCTTAAAATATTAGCTCAAGTAATAGCTTAATACAATAAAAGTTGTTACAATATTTATTTAGAAGACGGGGGATTGTATTTATCAAGTATCTATTCGCGTCTAATTGATATAATACTAAATCCTTCAATAGGATTGTGACGGTAGTTATTTATTTAAGTAATTTTAATCAAGCTCTGCAAATGTTTATAAAGTTCTAACGATTTATTTCCACTTCTAGAAGTTTAATTTTTCTAAAATAGTTTTTGATAATTTATTAGAAATTAAAATTAAAAACACCATTACCCATCAGGTATAGACTTCTATAGGGCGAATGGGACTTCTAATAGTCGAATATAGTTACATCTATTATACCATTAACCAAAAAAGTTAAGAAAATTCCAGCCACGGAAGCCAAAATAACCTATATTAATAATTTATAGATAAGGTAGTTCGTGAAACTTCAAGTATAAAGAGAGGGTATGTTAGCGAGACGCTGTCAAATAAAACACATTGGGAAGTTTATGCTAACGTTTCGCTAAATTAATTAGCATCATCAATGTGTTTTTAATTCAAATCTATAAAACATATAGATCTCATTTCTTTATAATGTCGTAGAGTTAGCCTTGACTTTTTTGTGTTATTTTTTATTTTATACTTTGTTTCTTGCTGTCTTGCTCTGATGATGCTAATAAACTTAGCGTGTTAGCATAAACTTTCTCAATGTTTTTTATTTGACAGCATCTCGCTGACATACCCTCTCTTTATACTTAAGTTCATCCAAAATCCAATATAAATATAAATATATATAT
>KZ651358.1:101904-138030 GCA_001010745.2 Gerris buenoi
GTGTACGGAATGTTCTTCTTTAGACTATTACTCCCCTTATAAAAAACAGAAGGGAGTAATAATCTAAAGAAGGTGTACGGAATGTTCTTCTTTAGACTATTACTCCCCTTATAAAAAACAGAAGGGAGTAATAATCTAAAGAAGGTGTACGGAATGTTCTTCTTTAGACTATTACTCCCCTTATAAAAAACAGAAGGGAGTAATAATCTAAAGAAGGTGTACGGAATGTTCTTCTTTAGACTATTACTCCCCTTATAAAAAACAGAAGGGAGTAATAATCTAAAGAAGGTGTACGGAATGTTCTTCTTTAGACTGTTACTTCCCTTAAGAAACAGATGTGTGTTATTCCTTTGTCTCAAACTACATTGGACAATTTTCTCACGAGTAAGTTTTTTTTACGAAATTTCGATCGGAACAAAAGAGCTGCTTCTTTTTTAAGATAAAAATTATAAGATTATAAAGAGGATCGTAATTGTTAATACTCCCCTGCTTTTTGAGAATATAAATGACTTTAAATAAATAACTATTAAGACAAAGAAAGGGATGTTTAGCTAATGTACTTTGGGCCAAAGGAATACCAGACTTCTGTTTTTATATAAGGTGAGTAACAGAAAAAAAAGTGCCACAAACACTACCTGTCTATAGTCAAATAATTTAATGGCAAGCGAATTGATTAATTAAATTTGATCAGAAGTTTTGACGGCAATTTTGTGGGATTTAGACAACATTATGGTATTATTAGGTAACTAAATAAATAAATAATAACACACATCTAAGGAATTATTTACTTATCTTTATTCATGTATTATGCAAGATAATTAACTCGTTTTAACTACCTAAAGTCTGTTTAGTAGTTTTTATTATTTCAACAATATGTTAATTTTTATAGATTTATTTTTATTTATTNATATTTATATTTGATTAATATTACTAAACTTTTATTATTTCCCATTTATAATTCCAAATCTAAATAAAACTTTTTTAACTAAAATGCACACATATCTAAATGGTTCGGGGTGTATTCATAGATAACAAAATGCAGTGAAAATCGTTTAACACGAAAACGCTTGACTAAAATTGAAGGTAGCTCTAGAAGTGTTCAGTCTGTGGCAAATGAGAGATAGTGCGTTGACAGCGCAGGAAAAACTAGCAAATGGCGTGGGGAGCCAATGAGAGCTCAAGATTTCCCCTCTGTATAATCATATAAGAAAATAAATGTAGTGGCTTCATTGTTTCCCTCAGAGGTTGGCCAATCTGTGTGTCACTCGATTTCCCGCACTGTCAATGCACTAACTCTCGTTTGGCACAGACTGTACATACAAAGTCACGGTAAAAGGTATTTCAACTGAAATTTTGTGAAACTAGCCCATGCTGAACAAATACGTAAAAGAAAACAGATTAATATCAATTCAAAACATCAAATATTTAAAACATATTTATTTCCACTAATTTGAATGGTTATCATCGAAAAACTGATAAAGAACACTCGTAGATCTATAGTGAATATAATACGTAAGTTTGCTACTAATGATTAGGAGGAACTTCTTAAGACTATTACTCCCCTTATAAAAAACAGAAGGGAGTAATAATCTAAAGAAGGTGTACGGAATGTTCTTCTTTAGACTGTTACTTTCCTTATAAAAAACAGAAGGGAGTAATAATCTAAAGAAGGTGTACGGAATGTTCTTCTTTAGACTATTACTCTCCTTATAAAAAACAGAAGGGAGTAATAATCTAAAGAAGGTGTTCGGAATGTTCTTCTTTAGACTGTTACTTCCCTTAAGAAATACAATATATATATAAAATATAACATTAATATTAACTCTATACGTTCTATATTTATGAGAAGAAGTAAATCCTTTTAAAATATTTCAAAGAAAACTAAACGTTTATATGGATTAATCTAAGCATGCATTTGCAATATACTAAAATGAAAAATAAATCCATTAGAACCCCTCATATCAGACTCCTCGGAATATACGACCATGATATATCAGAAACGACCGAACTTCCACCACATCATGATATTGAGCATTTTGCTTACGAAAAATCAAGAAAGTTTAAATCAGGGACTTCTTTTATAATTTTTATTTTAAGCTACTTGCAAAAGATTGCTATAAGTAACATAGATTACAATGGCTAATTAGCGTGGTTAATCGTGAGAGGAGAGGCTACCCAGTGGTAGTACTCCTATCAGGTATTGTACATTATTTTAATTATTGCAATAAATCTCTTGGCCAACTCCTCTTCAGCCGACGGGGAGGGCGGTCGGGGATATGAATGGAAGCCAAAAATCTGAGTCTAAGTCGCTAATCGTGCGTTAAGGTGAAGAATTCTTCTTTTTTACCGCACTAGGGCGGGAAAAGAAGAGGAAATATGAAACGCGCATGCGTAATGAATACAAGAATGTAAAAAATCGCTTTCTACGCATTTAAACAGAGATACAATGTTTATATTTCGTATCAATCTTAGATTAAAAAAAAAAAAAAAAAAAAAAAAAAAAAAAAAAAAAAAAATACAAGAAAGTATCACGATTTGAGTAATGAAATTCAATTCCATCAGATAAAAACACAATATGACATAATTAGAGTAAAGGGACATGATCCTAGATAAGCATATTGCAAAATAGTAATACATTCTCTCTCCACAACGTATAAATAAAAAGTAAAGGAATATATAAGATTTAAGGATAGAGATAGAGATACAGCGACTTAAATAAGCTAAGAAAAATAGAGGAAAGGGAAAGCGGAAAGAAAAAAAGTCCAGAGAAGAAGGTAAAATAAACGACAATATTTGATAAAAGAGAAGTATAAAGCATAGACAAGGTATAAAAATCCAACAGCTGTGAAATAAAAAGTAAAGGAAAATATAAGATTTAAGGATAGAGATACAGCAACTTAAATAAGCTAAGAAAAATAGAGGAAAGGGAAAGCGGAAAGAGAGAAAGTCTAGAGAAGAAGGTAAAATAAACGACAATATTTGATAAAATAGAAGTATAAAGTATAGACAAGGTAAAAAAGGCAACAGCTGTGACTCATACTACATAACACTGAGTCTGCGAGAGCTAAATCATTTAACTACCTTCATCCTTGACCGAGAGACCTACACTTCTATAATACTCCAAACTAAAAAAAACACTTAATACTATTGGCCTCTTAAAGCAAAGGTACTGACACCTGGCGGAAACAAGATAAACTACAGTCGGAGGTAATCATTAGGTTTCTTTAAGGCCATCACCTCCTGTTTCGTGTAATTTAATTTGTTTTGGCTCGAAAACTAATAAAATGTTATTTATTCCACTATAATATTTTATTCTATTTATATCTTCTTTTTATATATATTATTAAAAGCAAGAGTATATAAATATTAGTACATCGAATTAACTTGAATAAACTTTAAGAGTATAAAGAGAGGGTATGTGGATATTACAAATATTATATTATTTCAACGGAATATTACTAATATTATCTTTTTTCTATTATAAACCATTTTAAGTTTAAGTTTGTCTGCTTCTAGACTAGATCGAAGTCAAAGCCTTGTTAGCTGCTGTAGGTAAAATTCTTAATTTAATACCCACCTCTAGCAATTAGCTAATATTATACGAGACTCATCTGAGACCTCATTTAGCTGCCACTTGCACCTTGCCTGTTTAGTCCCCTAATTACCCAGAACTAATTAAGACAGTCTCTCTGGAATTCTGGAATTCGACATTAAATTCCAAGGACCGAAGGTATATGCACAATACTCAATTGGAATACTTCAACTTGACTTGAACTCGATCCTAAGAATCTTTGATTTCACCGGTGGCTTGCATGCGCTTAACAAGTTTTCCCCTATACGACTTATACGGCAAGATTAGCTTAGGCTTCGAGGGTGGTCTATTCGAATCGATTTGCAGCCACCGTGCAAATAAGCAATTACACTAGTCACCGTCCAACCCGAACATTTTATACCTGGGTAATTGAATATCCGTAAATCGATGAGGTTCTCATGGAAAGTGGACCCTTGGCACGTTGAAATGAAAATACCGGGGAATATACTCATTACCGTATATCACGGCTATTAACCACACCGTTCCTGAAGGGGCTTTTTACCGAACTAACGTAAAATCATATAAAAGCGATCGCGCCGGTAAAATTATCCCTTCCCTCCTCCATTAAAGTGAAGTGTCGAAATGTAATTGGTGTAGAGATGTGGATAAATTGACAGGTGGAACTACCTGTTTTGATAATAGCCTCAATTATAAAATAGTTGTCGTTATCGTTTTTTCACCGACACAGGATCGACCTCCTGTGGTCGTTAGCGCTTCGACAAATCATTACATACCACACAATCAAGATAGAAACAAACAGAAATGTGTCGGAGCTTCGAGAATGAGAATCGTTACCAGAGCCCCCGCTATTATCAAAACCATAACGATAACAAAACCAAAAAACACAAAGCCAAAAAAACAAAACCGACAGAGCAACAAAAACCTAGCGAAAGACGAAAACACAATGCTTTTGAAAACCCGTCGACAAACAAGCGAAACATTTTTAGTTAATTGGAAGTGACGGGACATGTCACAGTAAATAATAAATCATACTCAATCATAACCAAGATCGCAAATCAAATTTATACAACTAAAATAGTAATTTTGCATTAAAAATAATACTTAAAGGTTCCTAAACACAGGATAGCGTCACTTCTGTGTAACTGATGATCTCCTATACATGGCATGTAATTATTCATATTTTTTACTCGTATCTATAAAAAAATATCAGTATATCTAACATAAATCGAAATAGCGATATTAATTATCGCAATAAATTCAATTTCTATATGCTAAAAATATGATTGTGTTTTTAATTCAAATCTATAAAACATATTAGATTTAATCAAAAGCGCAAGAAAAGTAATATAATAAGATATAATTATTTTATAGAATATCAATTTTTATTAGCTTAAAATATTAGCTCAAGTAATAGCTTAATACAATAAAAGTTGTTACAATATTTATTTAGAAGACGGGGGATTGTATTTATCAAGTATCTATTCGCGTCTAATTGATATAATACTAAATCCTTCAATAGGATTGTGACGGTAGTTATTTATTTAAGTAATTTTAATCAAGCTCTGCAAATGTTTATAAAGTTCTAACGATTTATTTCCACTTCTAGAAGTTTAATTTTTCTAAAATAGTTTTTGATAATTTATTAGAAATTAAAATTAAAAACACCATTANTTTTTTTGGCTGTATAGTATTTAAGTTATTTCTAGTGTATACCTAGTACCTGACCCCCAGTAATCCTCTAACTTCATCCAAGTCGTCAAGCCTACCCCTCCACCTCTTAAACCTTTACACCCTCAAATCCCCACCTTTCTTTCTCTCTTTTTTCCTCTCTTATAATATGTTAAAAAAAACAACGAGTGTAAAATAATCAACTAACTGATGACGTCAAGTCGAAACCGGTGTGGTCAGACACTGATTATTTCTTAAGGCCCCAATACACAGTCAAAATGTTTGCGCAAACATTTTGACCGTGTATGGGGCTGTTTGATGTTTGCGCAAACATGATATTTGACGTCTATGGCCTAAATTTGGCCGACATAAGGTTTGCGCAAAATGTTTGACCGTCTATGGGGGCCTTTAAATGTGAGTTATTATTTATTTACTCACTTACCTAATAATACCCATAATGTTAATTGAATTTGATTGACATGAACATTTAAATGTCAGATGAGATATGTTCAGAGTTGAAGACTGAAGACAGGTAATTAACACCTACCTAATTTTGATATGACAAGTTATATCAACAACGATCACATAACAATCCACTGTTCATGTTTAACATGCTGTAGCATGTCATATGCATGAATATGGAGATGCAACATGTTATATGCATTTCTACTTGTTGATCATGTTTATCGCATGTCATATTGTAATAAAAGTTACGTCGTTAAGTACATAATGGATCTTATCTAGAAATGACAAGGCTATAAAGTTGATTATATACTATTGGATGTATTAAAATTTAACAATAAAAAAAATATCGAAGTTTCAAGAATTAACATTTAACTTGTGTCTAGGGAGTTAAATATTTCTTTCCTCGAATATTAAATTATAACAGGGTTCTGTTCCTAATCTTGAATGGAAGACGATTATAAATTAAAGACAAACAGCTGGTTATAATTACGTAGCAATGAATAACAACGCTTATGTTTATCGCAGTTATTCCCAATCCTGTTTTTTTTTTTTTTAAATATACTCCAGCTTATTACGACAACTTCCTAGATGCAATGCATGTCCACTTTACTTTGATTTTCTAGTACACTAAAAACTCCAATTAAATAAATGAAATTCATTAGTAGTGTTGACGGAGATTTTGTGGTATTTAGATAATTGTCTGACCACAAGAATAATTACAAAAATTTTTACAAAAAAAAACCGGCTTCGACTTAACGTCATCATCAGTTGGTTGATTATTTTACACTCACCAGTGTAAAATAATCATCCAACTGATGATGACGTTAAGTCGAAACCGGTTTTTTTTTGTAAAAATTTTTGTAATTATTCTTGTGGTCAGACAATACACTGATTATTTCTTAGATGTGCGTTATTATTTACTCAGTACCTAATAATACCATAAATAAATGCAACTAAAGAGGGAATTACAGGAGTCTAGCTTATAATTACGTAGCAATGAATAACAACGCTTATGTTTATCGCAGTTATTCCCAATCCTGTTTTTTTTAAATACACTCCAGCTTATTACGACTACTTCCTAGATGCAATGCATGTCCACTTTACTTTGATTTTTTAGTTCACTAAAAACTGCAATTAAATATGATTTTTTAGTACACTAAAAACTGCAATTAAATAAAGACAATTAAACAGGGAATTACAGGAGTCTTAATTTTTATTGGGGTTGGAGTAAAGTTCATTTATTTAATCTACTTAAAGTGCTACTTAAAATAGTGTGGTCACACACTATTTAAAAGTAATGTTTCCGTACACACATTTAAAACATTTTTATTAATAAACATACACTCAAATTTATAATAATTTAATTATCTATACACACTTAGACATAAGTACATAATATGCTTTTTATTATCAACAGACTTATTCATATAGTAATTTCATTACCTTGAATACAGCTGCCGTAAGAGCCCTAAACCTTTTTTATTACATTCTTGCAATCTCCTAAAGAAGCTCTTTTATAGAGGGAACATCCTTATGAGAAAAGGCCCTTTAGTTTACTACGGTATTATGAACTATAGTATAAGGCTCTATTTTCCAATATTGCGGACTGCACTACATGATATACTATACTTACGGACTGATCCTAAATATTGGATAAAAAAAAGTTTTGAGAATAACCTTCTTTACCCTAATTAAACTGGGTTCAGGTCAGCGCTAGCGCAGTTCAGGACCCTAAAAAGAGACCTTATACAAAGAACAAGCACAGCATTCAAATCATCAGTTCCTGACCCGGAAGATGATACAAGCTCAAAACTACTTCCCAGTCTAGGTAGAAAACATAATGTGTCTCATGAGCTCCAATAACTACATTCGTACATAATTAATAACTGGACCCTAAAAAGAGACCTTACACATAGAACAAGCACAGCATCCGAATCATGTTTGTACCTAGCGGAGTTGAGGCTAAATTAAAAGGAAAGTATTATTTGCATCATTATTAACATTTATTAAAATCGTTACACTTTATAGAATGTAAGAAATCGGTAAAAACGTTGTTTTCTTTATTTTAAACGTTTAGGCCTGCTTTCATAAATTTAGCGATCTTTACCACTTCATAGCAGTGCCGGTATTCGTTTTACTAAAAAAAAAAAATATAGTAAGAAAAGTTGTTTGTCTCATTAAATAGATGAAGCTAGAATTTTTTCCCGTCCTAAAATTCCAATTTTAAATTTGAAGCTTACGTTTATGCGAGCATTGAACGCATGGGCTGATAACGTCGTCAAACGAACTCAGCCTGGGTATTGGTAAAATGAACATGTGTACTAAATTTTAACTAACTCGGTCATCTTTTGCTCAAGTTATCATCATCGGTAGATATGGTGACGCTTGGTTTTGTGACGGTCGATTTCTTCGGATTTACTCCCGGGCTCCAGAACGTGCCATAAGGAACTTCGTTCCAAAAAATCACCCAAATATATTTAAAACTAATGTTTTATCAATCCAAAAAGAGTCACAAATCAAATGTTTAAGCATTTCATATTAAATTTTATTATTCAAATGACAGAAACCTGACGTTGAATGAAAGAACTACTTAAACCCAAAACCACGTTTACGACATTAATTTATGAAGAAACAATAGTTTATAATGAAATATTAATTACAGCTTATTTTCTTTACATTCTAATAGACATCAGCAGGGTCATTAAAAAACAATAGGATCGGTCATTTAATACACCTATCGATATAATCATTAGTGAGGAAAAATTCTCATTTCTGTAGAAATCAAGGTCACATAGTATTTACAGGCTTCTCGGGTTCAGTAAAAATAACAAGTGACCCGCAGCATAAACAACACCCGTAGAAATATTTGCATTTTGATCTTACCTATGCGATATTTCAAGTGTTTCAAAGAATAACAAGTGAAGCGCCGCATAAACAACACCCGTAGAAATATTTGCATTTTGATCTTATATATGCTATATCTCAAGTGTTTCAAAGAATAACAAGTGACGCGCAGCATAAACAACACCCGTAGAAATATTTGCATTTTGATCTTATATATGCTATATCTCAAGTGTTTCAAAGAATAACAAGTGACGCGCAGCATAAACAACACCCGTAGAAATATTTGCATTTTGATCTTATATATGCTATATTTCAAGTGTTTCAAAGAATAACAAGTGACGCGACGCATAAACAACACCTGTAGAGATATTTGCATTTTGATCTTATATGCCATATTTCACGTGTTTCAAAAAATAACAAGTGACGCGCCGCATAAACAACACCCGTAGAGATATTTGTATTTTGATCTTATACATGCCATATTTCTTCATAATACGACTACCTGGTAATATTTTACGGACAGAAACTTAAATACCTATTCTTAATCTTTAATAAACCAACTTTAAAATTATACAAGGGTGGACCAAAAACAACCGCGCACTTTCTTGAACAAGTTACAGCTCAGCTTCTGTAATAGATTGAGATATGGGGTTTGCGGGGTCTGAAAACTACATCCTTCAACAGTGAATTTCATATCTATAACTTAACAAACTATTTGGTGAAAGCCGCGCAATGATGGTTTTAATAGGGTCTTAAAAAAGGTCGTTGTCCGAGTGGTAATTGTTGTCTGGGTGTTATAGTTTTGATAGAATAAATAACTCTTTAGTGGAGTGGAGGTTCTTTGAAGGAAAGTGGGAGCAGTGTTATAAAGTTATCCATTAAAGATGTTGGGACATTGTTGCCTGAAATTGAAGATCAAATGCCAAATTATACGTTTATACTAGATGGTGCCCCATCCCATCGCTCAGGGTAAACAAATCTTAAGGGTTAACACTTTTTTTACACCGGGTGGGGTATCATATAAAAAGGTACGTAGAGTTGATTACAAAAATATACAAATCTTGGTTATAAGCTTTGATAGGGCAAGCGTATAGGCGAGTTTGAAGTTGGTGTGAAAAGTGCCCCCCCCCCNCTTTATCAGAAGTTTGTATTAATATATGTACCTACTACTAATATACTTAATCAGAAGTTTGTATTAATATACCTACTACTAATATACTTTATTAGAAGTTTGTATTAATATACCTAATACTAATATACTTTATCAGAAGTTTGTATTAATATACCTACTACTAATATACTTTATCAAGTATAGAAACAAACTTTCCTGGCGTTGAGGATGATTTACGTTTAAAACTCAGCCCCACGCCAGAGATGATTAGTTTTAGCCAATTATTGCAAGCATCATTCATCCCATTAACCACATTGTTTATGCGGGTGTATTCTTTAATTATGATCTTTATGATTTTTTTATTATTTATTAATACAATTTTTGTCAATACTCTATGTTCTATTAATGTTATTTTATGTTCTTTCATGTTTTTTTTTATTCATTTATTTATTTTAATTTTTAATTTCATGTTTTTTTTTTTTATTTTTTAATACAATTTTTGTTAATAATATATGTTCTTTTCATGTCATTTTATGTTATAAGTTGATGTTTTTTTTTTTAATACAAAATTTTTATCTATTCCTCTTTCAATTTAACAATCATCCTCAAACATATACTCTCTATTCTGGAGATTGAAGGTAAAAAAATAATGATACAGAAGTCTCGTCTGGTACAACAAAAATTTATAAAAGCTATTGCATTAAAAAATATTTTGATACGCTTACCCTTTTCGGTACTAATGAATAGCCTTACGTTTTTGAACTTTTAAAACTCGGGGATTTTCGGGGAAGGTCACGGACCGTCTTTTTAAGTGGTACCATCAAAATAGTTCCCGAAACCCTAATATAAGGAACATAATAAAGCATAGGAAAATGAGTCTAGTCTAAAGACCCCCATACACGAGCAAACATCATGTTTGCGCAACATCTTTCCAAGCTACCCTATTAAATTCATATTTTCACAAGATATATTCAGCATTGACCTTAAATTCTCAATATAACAATTGCTTTATTTATCTATACATCTTTAGTAGAAAAATATAGGTTGCCCTTTTAAAAACGTTGCAGAGAAAACGTTTTTCCCTTATTATGTTTTTCCCGTAAAAAAAAAAAAATATTAGGTTGGTTACAATAAGACAGACATACCTTTGGACCTTTTTGAGGTAGAATCATTTTCCTTATATGCAATAAATAAATATATACATTATGTATCTTCTATGTCTTTTTGAAAGACTTGTATATAAGAAAGAAATGATTCTACCTCAAAAAGGTCTAACGGAATGTCTGTCTTATTGTTACAATATACAGTTTGTCCCAAGATAGTATATTTGAGAGGAAAAATTATTCTTATTTTTGAGTTTTTGAAAAAATTCATTCTTTATAAAATCTCCTGCTTGATCTTAAAGCTAAATTCTTGATTTTGTGTAAAGGGTGTTTTTTGAAAACTTGAAAATATGACCAAGAGTAAGCTACCCTTATTTTTGATGGTATCGAAAAAGTTTCTTTAGAAAAGTAGTTCTCAAATGCAAAAAAAAAACGTATAAATATTAAATATCAATTTATTTGATAAAAAAATATATTTTAGTTTATTTTCTGAAATGTGTATTAAATTTTAGTTTTGTTTTCTAAAAACAAGCAATGAGGTAACAACAACAAATAGTTCTCTTTGGATTTTTATAATAAACAAGTGTGATAATTGCTTTGACTACCAATAGTTCATGTATTATCAGCAAATAGGTTAATGTCAAATATGCATAACAGAATTTGCAGTTGCTTGTTAAATTGCTTGATTTTTAAAAATATTTTAATATGTTAAATACGTAGAAGTAGGCAATTTAATTTCCCAACACTGATTTTTTGTGATAATTAGATGTAAGGTTAGAACTATTAATTACTAGTTGTGATGGTATTTTTTTTACTTTCTCGTATAAAGAGAAAGTATTGTGATGGCGCGAAAATGCGATTTTGAGATTTTGATGGATTTACACGTTTTGAGGTACCCTATGTCAAAAAAATTGTTTTTAAAAAACTCCATTTAATATTCCTCTTCCCTTATCTTCCTAATTCTCAATTCTGTAACGAAATGAGCTTTTATAAAGTAAAAATAGTTTTGGCAACCAATAACCAGTAAAATATGAATACAAAACGATAATCAAATAAAACAAAATGATTACTCACGAACCCATAGTTAAAATACGTTTTCAATTGGTTTTACATGATAATAGGTGGGTTAAACCAGTTTCAATGCAATAAGTATCGGTGCAATTAGTCTAATTGAGTGTATTTAAAATCTTTAAAGCTTGCAAAACAAAAACAATACAAGTCTGCTCTAATTATTCGACGTTAAATATACGCCATCGTAACAACATAGCACCAATTTTCAGCTGTAATTATAAAAAGAGTGTAATTATCGGTTAAGTTCAAACAGTAATGCCTCGTGTTGAAACGAGTCTTTTTTAATCATATCATTCAATAATAATTGTTATTAGATATACATCTGATTCTAATCAGCAACAATTTAATCACACCTTTCACTCTTTGTAATTAGTAGATGTCTATTAACTAACAATGAAGCGATTCGCATTTATTCAAAACAATACAGTCCACATTTGTTTATCTAATGGAATATTTCATCTCTATGGGGGGTTAGCTACAAAACATAATGTAGGATTAACCACATTTTTCATGATCTTATAAGAAATTTGACGTTTCAAAATAACAGGTAATGATCTAAGGAGAGATCGAAATAGGGCAAAAGTGAGGATTTGAATTTCCTTTATAGACCCACCAACTCAAGAATTGAAAACTTCAAGCAATAAAAGCTTTGCAGATAGACCTTCGTGTTTGAGATATTCGTAAAAAAAAAAAAATGTTGTTTTTTGGACTTACATCCTTAAAATGCCCGAAAACTACGTCTCTTCCCATTGAAATACCTTGAAACAAATCTTTGTAAAGAATCGCGTCGAATGAGAATAATCCCAACTCTGTACAACAAAATCCTTAAGAATTTTAATGAATTCAAAGAAACAGTCACGAACAAATTGCAGGTTATTAACAGGCACCTTCGCAGAATACTAAAAAATATGGTGGCCGGACAGATGGATTTTAAATGTAAAACTGTTGCTTACATCCTACCAAAGACCTGAAATCAGGCAGAGAAAGTGGAGGTGGATTGGCCATACTATGCATAAGGAAGCCGATGAGATATCTAGGCAAGCCCTAGACTGGAATCCTCAAGGGTGTCGGAGACGAGGGAGACCTACTGTCTATAAAATAATTCTAGACCCTCGAGTTTGAACCCTTGTAACTTCTAAACGGAAATTCGTATTTCGATGAAACAAGTTTATTTATTTAGACAATTGAATAAAATTTTATGTCATACGAATAATTATTTTTTTACATTCATTTTTAATTACTTTATTGTAGGATAAGTAAAAGAAGTGCCGTTTTTTAAGCACAGTTTGACAATGAACAACTTTAAAAACTAACTGCTTTAAACGTTCTCGACCAAATCAAACCAAATTCACAGGACTTTTAGAACTCATATAAGTGTAGAGGCCTACGAAGTTTCAAGTCGAAAAGTTAATTAGTTTTCTGTTAATACTAAATACGACTTTCCGTTTAGAAGTTACAAGGGTTCAAACTCGATGGTCTAGAATTATTTTATAGACAGTAGAGGCACCTAGCGTCGCAATCTTCACAATGAAGTCAGCCTCGCGAATCAGCACCTTACGTGGCGACAAGTTAAGGTCTTAGCAAGAAATAGTAAGGACTGGAAAAACTTCACTATGGCACTATGCGCCCAAGGCCCGGCGTGATAGCATCTTAAAGTTAAGTATAGACACAGTTCTTTGAAACCATTAAGATGACCTCGAGTAACAGTAATTATAGAAAATTGGAAAAATCATTTCAAATATTAATATGAACTTAGGTTTAACATGGAAAGAGATTATACTGTTTTTATTCATAAGAATTTACAATATAATGCAAATTGTAAAAACAACCTTTTGTTGTAAAGGCACATCATACAATGTTCAAATATCCACTGCTATATTTAGTGTTAACAGATAAAATTGCCAAACATTGTTGTTCGTAGTTCATAAGGATTTAAATGCTCATATACATCCAAAGTTTTTGACACATACATTAAGGAAATTAATATGGGTATATGAATTAATAACTTAGAAAAATGGCTCACTTTAAGTATACGCTTTAACTTATAAATAAATCATCATCTTATATACTCACAAAACAAAAATTATAGCGAAACAGCTACATGTGAATTTCAATATTCATGTCTTATTTCATTTGATACATGAAAATTTCTTGTATGAAATATTCATTTTTAAGATGTTTCATTAACAAAATCATACATTATAATATAAGAAACATAAAAACAACCACTTTATTTTGAATCCACAACTAATATGAAAATTGAAGATGTTTATTTAGCTTGATGTAACTCCAAGATAATTAAATGGATATGCGACTTGGGAATTTACTAATGAACAAATTGAATGCTAAAACGTGTAAAGGTAAAAGTATTTTCTCCTTTTTCTATTTCTCGCATAGCAAAACTACAATTAAACTAATTAAAAGTAAAATAAGGTGAAGTGCGGTTGATGTAGTATGTACAAATTAACATATAGTTTTGAACCAAACATATTCATGATTAATGTAGTAATTAGTCATTTGAAAAAAAATTTAGTGATTCAGCTCTTTGAGCTTTTTTGATCGGAGTTACATACGAATCAAGGTCTAAAGAAAGAAGACACCGAAGCAGAAGAATAAAGGCCCCCATACACGGTCAAAATGTTTGCGCAAACATTTTGACCGTGTATGGGGCTGTTTGATGTTTGATCGTGTATGGGGGCCTTAACAGTCACGCGGGAACAAATGAGGACAATAAGCTTGGGTACACTGGATCTACGTCAGATTAGCTGAAGATATAAAAAAATTCTTCGCAGACCCGCTGCACCAAGTTGTAGAAAAGAAAATGGTTATACAAATGATAATATGACAATGTATGACAATGGCATATGATAACGTACGAGGTGTGGAAATAAAGTAATGAGACTGGTAGCGTAAAGTGGGATCTGGCAACACTATAGAGGTTGGGCTCGGATTAGTGGCAGGTGAACATCTCATAAGCAATGAACTCAGTACCTACAAATCTGGACACGCTAGATTCATTAGTTTGTATATATCCATTTTTTTTTAGCACGTCACAAAAGTAAAATGGTTCTTAAAAATTTTCTGCTGGAGCAAAAGGGCATGAAGAAGGAAAAGTTCTTTGAAATTAATTGAAATAATCTCAAATGTCTTGAAACATGCGAAAATTGCAGGTGACGAGTCTTGGGTGGAAACCCAGCGGCATAGTGAAACAGTAGTAAAACCTATTCCTATGGGTCCTCAACCTTCTGATTTACCGGACTTGAGTCCTTCTGTTTTTTTTTTTTGTTCCCAATGATAAAAATCGCTTAAGGGACATCATTTTAGAACATGGGAAAACGTTAAAAAGGCTATAACCGACGAACTGAAGACTATTCCAGCATCTGAGATCCAGCACTCCTATGAAGAGTAAACCGTCTCCAGCGCGTGTGGCTTCCTAAGAAACCTACTTTTAAGAAGACAATGTCAATTTGTAATCCATCCCCGTACATACTCTAGTTCTTAAGAGATTCTGATAATTCGCCGTAAAAACTGTTAACACACATCTCGTAGATTAGACAAGAGCAAATTCAACTACGTGTATATAAATAGTGCAAAACATTGAACTGATTAAAGTTGTAATCCATTGCATTGTTGTGTCAAGCCCGTAAAGGGCCTTGATCTGCAAAAGGAGCTAGTTTGAACTATATTAAGGTTAGTTTAAGGGTTAGGTTAGTTATAAAATGAACATTCCCGCCTTAAAGCATTCCTGAGCTAAAACTAAATGTCTGCGCATGTTCAGAAACAAATGAGCAATATCGAATAAGCATGTCTTAAAATTCTATTGTTTTTTTCTAAAAATATTTGCCTTGAAGTGATTAAAATAATCATATGATCAAACAAATGAATGGGATGTTCAATGGAATACAACGAGTACAAAGATAAAACAAGAAAGAAAACGTTAAAACTAAAGCTAAGCGTATAATAAAAAGCATTATTTATTATTTTATTCACCATTGCTACCTAGCTGAGGTTAATATCTTAGAATAAATTTAAATTAAATGCACGACAAGTTAAAAAAAAAACTGGACTGGTCACTTTTAACTGTTCTGTCACAGTCTTATTTATATCGGATTTAAAGATATACATAGTAAGTATTATTTATCGAGATTGCTTTTCGTCGATACAGATAATTTGTGGTAAAAAGCCTCAAAGATAATATATACCTTCATACATATGGTGATTACAAGAAGTATTTATTAATTCCGTAATATATTATACTCGTAAGTTCTGATATTTTATTTAATGTTATTATTTAAGTGTAAGTTACTATTAATCGTTCACAGGATCCATTCGCATTTACGATTAAAGCCGGCCATACACTTTGCAGTATACCTGACAGGTAAACCTGTGCAGTACACCTGATAGGTAAACCTGTGCAGTATACCTGACAGGTAAACCTGTGCAGTATACCTGACAGGTAAACCTGTGCAGTATACTTGACAGGTAATCCTGTGCAGTATACTTGACAGGTAAACCTGTGCAGTATACTTGACAGGTAAACCTGTGCAGTATGCCTGACAGGTAAACCTGTGCAAGTAACCCACACAGGTAAACCGGAGTGTGTGAGCTATCAAATTAAGACACCTTCACAGTTATGTTAGCGCACACGCCCCGATTCAACTGTACAGGTATACCTGAGCATACTAAGTATACCTGTACAGGCATACCTAAGCATGCGCCAATTATACCTGTACAGGTATACCTGAGCATGTTAGGTATACTGCAATGTGTATGACCGGCTTAATAGTCAATGGCACATACAATTTTATACACATTACATGAACTAGAGGTAGACTGAATTTAGAAAAAAAAATCTTTGAATCTAAGAGATCTAGGCTTAATTTTATTTGATTTAAAACGTGAATTATATACCGCCTGAGAGACTAGCCCCATATGAAAGTTCAGTAAAAGGTCGTTGTGTGGGATGGATTTAAATATAGATTGAAAAAGCACAAATATGCGTCTTCCAAATATTACATTTCCAAAAGAACAGTTCGAAATGGAAAGCTTTTCTTCATGTGTAATAGCTAACTTGATTAATTTCAGATACATTAAGCTAACGAGAAATATTTCCAAGAAGCTAAAAGTATAAAACTTTTATTATAAAGTTATCTTCTCATACAGAACTTTTTTCATTTCAAATAATCCTATTTTGTTAATTCTTATGATTGAGTTATATCCGAACATGCAACTTGGTTCGCTATTGTTTATACGATTTATCTTTATCAGGTCAGTACTGTTAAATAAATAATATTTTATCAAAACGTTAAGTCAATTAGAAGTTACAAAAGAATAAAATATCGCATAGATGATAAAATATTCAGTTTTATAAGTTCACTAACATAATAGATATCGCGGTCAATTTAGTAAATTGGTTGTTTAATTAGTGTATTCTGTAGTAATTCGTGCGAGTATATTTTAGAAAAATAAATGTTGGCTCAAATATATCTTCTGGGTTTTTTCTCCCGGTAATTATATAAATTTGGCTGGCAACCTAGAATAGAGTTGTTTCAAATTAATTTTATTNAAAAATCTAACAATACCCAACAAACAAATGATGTGAAAAACAAAAGTATAAAAGTATAACTATAGTTCTATATAAGAGCAAGCGCTTTCAACGATAGAGAAATACGCGCTTTGAATCTTACACAACCCCAGTTGAAAAATTAAAACCCCTTTAATTTTATTTTGTCATATAAAGGGGAAGTGTGATGGTACTAAAATTAGATTTTGATGGATTCAACACGTTTTAGTCCTCCGATTTTGATAAAATCATTTGAAAAGGTAGTCTATTTAAATACTAATCTAATGATCTGAATTTGTTTAAAATCGAAAGCAAAAGACTGACTTGACTTAAAGGTTCGGTATAGGAGGATTCCTAAAGGTGGGTTTCAAGCCGCAGCTAGCGAATTGAGTGCGTAGTATACGTCTTTATAAGATAACACTATATTCTTTCTTGTTTTCAGGTATCTAGGAGTGAGTTCATATGAGAAAGTTAGTCTCAGTTCTCTTGGACCGTTTTTTTTTTTTCTTAAGTGTACATACTTATATGTATATGATGTACAGAGAGGCACTTTTTTTTAGATTGTTACTCCCCTTATAGATACAGAAGTGTGATATTCCTTTATCCCAAAGTACATTGGACTGAACATCCCTTTGTCTTAATAGTTATTTAGTCAGTCATTTATATTCTAAAAAAAAAAAAAACATTTGGAATCTAAAGAAGTATCCACAAAGGCCTTAGAGAAATTAATATAGCGTTTTAATAATATAATAAGGAATGTTAACTAATGCGTTTACCATTCCAGTTTACACTTATTTTAAATATGTTTAACCCCTAACCAAAATCGGTAATAAAATTAAAATACCTGCTCTATTCTTCTTTGAGTAGTACATGTCCTCGTGAACATTTAAGACATCGCAATAAAAATGGTATGAATGTTTTAAAGAATGTCTTAATTTCAACCAATTAAACTTACCTGCAACACATAAAGGGTATTCAATTTTAAGTCATAATCATCAAGAAATGGAAGTACCTGCACTTTCCTGCTAGAGGATATTTGCATAAATCCCATGAGTATTTAAGATTTTGTTGAAAACATAAAGACTTCACCGAAGCATTTTGTTATTTATTGTCAACAAAATCTAGATCATAAATTAAAAGTACCTGCACTTTCCTGCTAGAGGATATTTGCACATGAATCCCATGAGTATTTAAGATTGTTTTGAAAACATAAAGACTTTGCCGAAGCATTTTGTTTATTTATTTTCCATACAATCTAGATCAAGAATTGGAAGTACCTGCACTTTCCTGCTAGAGGATATTTGCACATGTATTCCATGAGCATTTAAAATTTTGTTAAAAAACATAAAGACTTTGCAGAAGCATTTTTTTATTGTCAACACAATCTAGATCATAAATTGAAAGTACCTGCATTTTCCTGCTAGAAGGAATTTGCATGTATCCCATGAGCATTTAAGATTTGGTTGAAAACATAAAGGCCGAAGCATTTTGTTTATTTATTGTCAATACAATCTAGATCAAGAATTGGAACTACCTGCACTTTCCTGCTAGAGGATATTTGCATGTATTCCCATAGATATTGGGGTGAGTATATTTGTTTCATTGTAAATTTCTAAATTGGGATCATAAATTTAATATCACTTCTTTCTCTGTCCACGTCTGTTAAATTTCACTGTAAATGTTGTACAAGTTAATAAAGATAATACCTGATAACATACAGTAATATGAATTCTTAAAATGGAGTATATGACAATAATTGGACACTGGTTGATAGATATTGACAGGTGTGACATTTATTGGCTATTCCGGTCATTTTTACCTCCAGATGTTAAGTCGTGGAGTCTAATAACATGACATGAAGGTGACGTATAATCGATGAAAAAAAAAAGAATATGGGTGAAACTTAATAAACGATATATTCTCGAATAGAGATAGAAAAAAGTTAATTAAAAAAAAAAAAGGTTTTCTGTAAATAAAATTAATTTCTTAATAAACGAAAAAACTTGATTAACTACCGTTAAAATTAAAAAAAAAAATAATAATTTGAGAAGCATATGAATTCTTATCAAATATGAGAATTGCTGGATCGAATGGAATTTTGAATATCAAGCGTAACAAGTTAGATATTAATTAAACGATATATGAACTTGAGAAAGGGATACAGAATAGAAGTTACCACTGAATATAAAGTGGTATTATCACAGAAACCAGTGCAAGAGCACTTTAATTCAACTCAACTTGCAATGAACACAATTCGCAAGTACGCCAAACAACGGAGGAGTTAGATCGGAAACAGTTGTCGAATGTTTTAAATATTTAATAGAGCTGGAATAGCTTATATCACGTTATAGATTTCATGCATCACAACAAGAACAAAAACTGCTTTATCGTTAGCACTCATTACTTCCAGTTCTGTAGCTACGTTATAAGAGGTAAAAGGGTTGGTTTTTTTTATTTTGAGAAACACTCCAGACAAATTCGAGCTATCTCATTAAAATCATGCACGTGTTAATAATAAGGTAATAGTACTGTTAATTATCCGGGAGCAGTATAAAGCGATTTAAAAAAGAAATAAGGGAAAAATCTAACAATACCCAACAAACAAATGATGTGAAAAACAAAAGTATAAAAGTATAACTATAGTTCTATATAAGAGCAAGCGCTTTCAACGATTACAACACTATCCATCATAGCAACCTTGGATATGATTTTAATACACAATACTCATCTGTAATCATAGAACAAGTTATCGTACATTTATATAAGCTAGGTGTTATGGTAAAATAGGTGTTGACGTTAAAAACAAAAGTTTAACTATAGTCCTATATAAGAGCAAGCGCTTTCAACGATTATAACACTATCCATCATAGCAACCTTGGATATGATTTTAATACAAACTACTCATCTGTAATCATAGAACAAGTTATCGTACATTTATATAAGCTAGGTGTTATGGTAAAATAGGTGTAGAAGAATAGAAATAATAGATTGTAAGAAAATGGCGAAAAAATCCTCACTTTTAGAAAACATTTTCTTTGTAATAAACGGTAATGGAAGGTAGCATTTTAAAAATTCCGTACTTACACGTATCGAATGTTCTTGTTTCAATCTGTAGCCCTACATTATTATTCTACTCGAATTCTTTTTACTACGAATAATACATTATCTGGGTTAAATTTAAACACTGCATAGTCCTAATCGTAAATGTAAATGTTGAATGTAATAAAAATAAAAACAGCTTCGTTCTCTAGATACTATAAAACAATAACAAAATATACATCCTTTTAAGAGAATGAACATAGGTTTAATTTAATAGATGACAATGATGAAAAAAGGCAAATGTTAGCTGAAGTAAGTGATAAAACGCAAGAAGACAGTCTTTAAAAGCGTTTCACGCATGGTAGACAAAAAGAGCTAAAGGGTAACTACTCACGCCATGAGTTTGGTTCATTAACAAAGCTGAAGTAAGCGATAACCCAAGAAGACAGTCTTTAAAACCATTTGACGTATGGCAGACAAAAAGAGCTAAAGGATAACTACTCATGCCATGAGTTTGGTTCAACAAACAAGCTGAAGTAAGCGATAAACTCAAGAAGACAGTCTTTAAAACCATTTGACGTATGACAGACAAAAAGAGCTAAAGGATAACTACGCATACCATGATTTTGATTCATTCACAATGCTGAAGTAAGCGATAAACCCAAGATGACAGTCTTTAAAACCATTTGACGTATGGCAATGAGTAACTTCGAAAAAGTAAAACAGAGCCGAATTCAAGCCTCGGAAATGCAGTAACTGAGAAAGGTAGCCAAAACCGGGAGACAGGGGAAGAAACTCTACTTTAAGACTGGGATTGCAAGTTCAACACGTAATGAAAACTGTAGAGCATGCGCAAATTTAATGGTTTAAACATGTCAATAAGATGGAGAGCAAAAAGGCCCTTGTAAGACAGAGCCCCATAGCTAAAGGGAGGGAAAGAACCACTTGGATGGACACAAACCATCCGCCCTATCCTAGAGAGTGTCTAACGTGGTCAATCCCTGTCGTGAACATCTGTTTGGTTTTCCACGACATCCTAACGTAGAAGAGGATCTAAATAACTAAAACAATAATACATTACGCGTCTAGTGCTGAAAGCAGCATTTTGCATGCGAGGGTGGAGTTGGAATTCGAGCGTCAGCGAGGGTAGTAAAACTACACGAGCAATGCAAAATGCAGTTTTTGCACGAGTTGTGTACCGTACTTTATCTTCGATTGTAGGATTTTAATAATAAATACACAGAAAAAAATATTTAATAAACTTCCTGTACGTAAGTTCGTATTTATCTTTTGATAAAGATGACATTAATTAATTAGTTGTATTATGTGCCTAATTAATTATTTCGGGAAGCGTATTATTCTCCTAAATTTCATCATAATGACATAAATGACTCATTGATTTTCACAAAAAACTCGATATAAACAATTACTTTAATTAAACAAATCGCAAATTAGTTTTGTTATATGTAAACAAACTCGCTAATCGTGCATTAAGGTGAAGAATTCTTCTTTTTTACCGCACTAAGGCGGAAAAAAGAGGAATTATGAGACACGCATGCGCAATGAATACAAGTACGTAAAGAATCACTCTCTACGCATCTAAACAGAGATACAATGTTTATATTTCGTATCAATCGTAGATAAAAGTAAAAGACTCTACACTCCTAATTATAAATGTATTCGATTACTATTAATACGCTAAAATTAATTGTGTGTATAATATCCAAAAAATAAAAGCAAATTCATTATCTTGTTAAATAAATACTGTAATAAAAAAATACATCAATTTACAAGAATAAATCCAGGTAATTTTTAGCGAATCCAGGACAGGGTAAATACACTAATAAAAAAAATCGTGAAAATCTATTATGCAAAGGTAATAAAAAAATGNGTGTCCAATGTATTTTTTTTTTAAATTCTTTGAGTTCAATGCAATTTTTGTTACAGTCTTTGTGTCCAATGAAACTTTTGTTACATTCTTTGCGTCCAATGTAACTTTTGTTCCATTGGACACAAGGAATTTCGTAAATCCCTCTGACAGTATTCTCGAAATGTGTTTTGTCTTTGTCTTTCCGGTTATTGGTATTTATGATGAATTAATAATCGATCTAAAAACAGGGGGGAAAAAAACAAACAAATAAATATCCGCCATTTTATTGTTGTTGAAGGTCTCTAGCCCGTGTTTAATTAGTTTACAACGTTTTAAATGTATTTTGATGCTTACAACTTGTGCAGGCTTCGAGTGTAGATCCTCCTCACTCACGCAAAAATAAACAAAATTTTGACGAAGGAACGATCTGTTTCAATTACAATAATGTTAATAATAAATTCTCAATAGATAACGATCCTTCCGAATTCTAATTGCAGATATATTTTTGTAAAAAAACTTTTGTAAGCAATGATATTATAATGATCTTCTAAATAAAGTTTTATTTTCCAAGCTTAAAAATAACTGATCGTACAAACTGCCTAAAGTCTCGTCCAGACTGCCGAACCGAAAAGAGTAAACATTGAAAGTATCGGTCTCTGCGCATGTCCAGTCTGAGATGCGCAGGCGCACTCGAGTTAGGGCATGCGCAGAAACCAATGCTTTGCAGGTTTCCTCAGTTCAGCTCGGCATTCTGGACGAGGCTTTAGGGTTATCTTGTAACAATATTATTACACTTTTTAAAGTGTTTACCTCTTTTAGTAATAACGCATTTGAGAGCAACTTCTAGAGTACTGTGTTAGATTACGTTATGCTCCACGGACCAACTGAAGTAATATTAAAAGCGATTGAAAGTCTGTTGTCTATAACAATTCCTAACAATTCCTTAACGCAAGAATGATTCAAAACAACAACAAAAAAATGCTTTATTTCATAGTCCCTAAAAAAGTTAAAGAATTCTTACTTTTTATTAAATTTTAAATTGCATAAGGAAGAAAAAATAAATAGTGAAAAACATATTAAAAAAGTAAGTAGTATGATAAAAAAAAAGTTGTACTCGTCCTAATTCATTTTGATTAAAAATAATTCAGCGATTTTCCACAACGTCATTTGATTCTTGTAATCTACTTAAAAGACTCTTGTAAACAAACGCAAAAAAAAGCAACGAACCGCAAACACTCTAAGCAAAACTGAACCCTATATTAAGGGATAAACCGCTGGCTTAAGCACATAGCTAACACGCTTAAACACCTACATGTATGCATCGTCACGCAAACTAAAATAAAGCTCATTGTTAATTTTTGAAAATATAATACAAGTAGAGGTAGGGGTGGGGGATATTATACTTTGGTATAACCATANTTAAAATTTAAAAAAATTAATAGTAAATTTAATATGAGTAAAAATAAAAATTACCAAGTATTTACATAAATTTATTTATTGAAGAATATATTTTTTCTCTCTCACTGAAATGAAAAATCAAGCAATATAATATAAAACTTAATATTTATAAGCTTAGGTAATGTAAAAACTGAATTCAAGTTTAAGCTCGAAATGAATAATAAAGTTGATATGATAAGTAGAGTTGAATTTGGGATTATATCATTATACTTAAATCGGTATTTCAGAATTGTCTATGTCTTGAAAGCGAAATTACAATAAAGCCAAACTTTTCTAATCAAACAAGACTTTCTGTCAAATGTAACGTGGTCAGCTTGTCAAATCAGGCCCCCACATACACCGTCAAAATGTTTGCGCAAACACTTTGACCGTGTATGGGGCTGTATGATGTTTTCGCAAACATGATGTTTAACTAAATTTACCCAACATCAGGTTTGTGCAAAATGTTTGATCGTGTATGGGGGCCTTAAGGAGATATTTTTGCGTAGACTTCCGCGGTTGGTTTCATAATGAACTTATAGATATCTAGTGGTGACCGCACTCTTTAACAAGATACTTGCATGAATTTGGGGTAATTTATAAGAATGATTTATATAAAATTAATATCTAAGAAAATCTGTAAATGGACACTTCATTAGTTAGAAGTAGTGAGCATAGACATTTTCCTCTACACATGTCATTTGTCGAAACGTAGTATCGATACGAAACTTTGGGATTCACAAAATCATTGCTGCGGTCTCCCCATAGAGAAATCGTATAAATGACATCATGAATTCCCTTAAGGGTGAACTCTGTAATAGATTCGAGACGTTGGGATTCACAAATTCTCTGCTGCGGTCTCTCCAAAGAAATCGTATAAATGACTCATCATGAATTCCCTTAAGGACGATCTCTGTAATAAATTCGAAACTCCAACACGGTCTTCTCTGAAAATCCAGATTTAATATTTACCAATTACTAAAAAGTCAGGATTTTCCGGAAGCTGAAATTTCAGGAAAATAAAAAATTTGCATATAATGCTTACCAGAAATTCGGTTATAATTTTACTCTAGTGCGAATTGTACAAAAGATTTCAATATTTATTTATATTTTTAGGTATTTTTAAGAGGGGGAAAAATAACATTTTGATTTAGTAGGAATTTTTATAAAACATTCCTGGATCGTCCATAGGATGCTTTAAAATAAATATTCGGGGATTCGGGAATATGTATCAGTTACGACAGAGAAAAATCATTCTCCCGTATAGCTCAGATGGTAAGAGCACCTGTACGGATTAATAGGAGGTCCCGTGGTTCGATTCCTGGTGCGGGGGAGTATTTTTCTCTGTATGTCTCCCGTAGTTATTGATAATTGTAATTTGGATTATTTAAAATTTAATCTTTCCCCAGTAATAAAACTACCAGAAATTTAAAAATTGAATTTATAAATATAAACGTTAAGAGGAATATAATAATGCATTTTATTACATTAATTCGTAGAAGTTAGACGATCCTTTGAAGAAAACGTTAAATGTAAATTAGTTCTCAGTAATCAGTCCACAGGATTTTAAAATGTTATAATCAAAGTTTATAGTGAATTTCAGGAAAAAAACAAATATAAAGATTTAATAATTCAACGTAAATAGGATTGTTAAAATAAACACACAATTATTTAAGCGCCGTCATTTGATTACCTAAGAGAAAAATATTGAAAAAATAAAATTAAATAAGGCTTGATGCGAGTCATTTCTTTTGCTAAAGTAGTAGTAGTAGTTATCTAGTACTTCCTACTAGACGGTAAGACGAACCACTTGTTCGAACCTAGCAATTAGGCCATTTTTCAGGCCCATTTTACTAGCCTCGTGGTAGAGAGTTCCAGCTACTTCACACATCATATGTACATTGTACCGCCGAAGCAAGTATTGTGTGGTCATTAGTGAGCTATATAAGCGTCTGTTAAAGTTTGGGGAATAGATAGCCCTTAGGGGGTGTCCCTCGCCCTACTTCGTCCACGATTCATAGATGCAATTCAGAGTAATATGGCAGAGTATAAAGGGATTGAACCCACGACCTCGAGTCGCCACGACTTATTGATACGGCGGGCACCTGGAGCCCCTCGGGCACTCTGGCTCCCATCTTTTGCTAAAAGAAACATTTACGTTTATATTTTCAAACGCATACATGTAGTGTAGGGCATCAGAAGGTAGTAGTGTTAAGGGCCCCATACACGATCAAACAATTTGCGCAAACCTGATGTCGGGCAAATTTAGGCGATAGATGTCAAACATCATGTTTGTGCAAACATCAAACAGCCTCATACACGGTCAAAATGTACCGTGTATGGGGGCCTTTAGGGCTATTATTCAATTATCTACATTTAAATGAAGATGAAAAAATCCTTTGGTTGTATTTTAAACTTTCACATCCCTATTTTAGAAGAAAAAAATTCTGTGTAATATACGCGAGATTTTACAGTAATTATATAGCTTCCTGCCATCTTTTTTCAGCTAAAAAGAATCAATAAAAGGTTTCCAAAATTCGAGTGAAATAATCTTATCTATACGTTTTACCACTAACTTCTAGACTTGGCGGAATTCTCTATCTTATTGCGGTATCTGAGGAAGGACGCTAAAAACTTTACTTTGTTCTCAAACTTGATCGCAATGTTTAGTTTCCTCGTGTTTTGAGGCCAAACGCTGCGCCATAACCAGAGTCGTAAACTCACAACAAACTAAATTCCAATTCACTGTTTAACTAAGAGTATACCTAAGCAAACTAAAAATATGTTTATGTTTAAAGTTCCGTTTAATGGTTCTGTTTTCCACTATTCTTACTTATACCTAGAAGAAAGACATAAATAACAACAGTAAATTTACTAATTTTACTCTTTTTTTTGCTTCATTTAATAACTGCAACTACAATAAATTATTGTTATAAGCAATACAGATGTGTGACAAGAGACGAAATGATTCAAGGAACTATCCAGTTTTCTCTGACAATTCTACAAAATTTGAGTTTGACTCCCACTTAAGTGACTTTCCACTTTAATGGTTTATTCATATAAGTTTCATCGGAGAACCCATTTAGCTCGGGACTTAATCAAATATATAGCTGAAACTTTAAATCTCTTAGTAAGATAAATTGCTCTTTAATAGATTTAAAGTCGTTAGAGGGAAACATTTTTAACAGTTGAAATTATTTATCTATGATATTTATAAATGAATATTTTAAACTTCACCATGTTGAAATTATACACTGCAATTCTATAAAACGAAAAAGTTTATAAACCTCTTTAAACTTTTACGAATTAAGCTATGAGCAAATTTAATTGAAAAATAATACTAGCCCGTAAAAACAAAGTTTATATTATAAATCTTTTGCGCATAGCTTTTATACATTTTTTTTTTTATACATTTCTTTTTATACATTTTTGTTCTGAAATTCATCGGCAAATGGTTTTATAAAAACACGCTTTAAAAATTTCCATAACAATCAGGGATAATGATTTTTTTTTTTACAAAAAAACGTCGTTAATAAGTTTGTAAAGGTAGGTGACCCTTAAATTTGATAAATTGGTGACTAGCAGAGGGTTAATTTAATTACTTAGACGTAGAGAAGGAGACATCCCAACAAAATGGTATGAGAAGGAAATAAAAAACAAACATTTTCTAAACTTTAATTCTTTTCACCCTTTCTTCCAAAAGAAAAATGCAGCATACAATATAATTCATAAAGCAATAGTATTAACTTACAAAAAGCATTTACCAAATACAAAATGTTACATTTAAGAAACATTACTTAAAAACACGTTTCCTATTAAATTAATCAGACAATTATGGTTCAAAGCGTTAAATTCACATATTAATACATAAGTTAGAGAGGGTTAAGAATTTATCTTGGCACAAACAAACAAAAGTAATATAAAAAGAATTTAACATTAATAATACAGAATTATATTGTGTATGGGAGGTAAAGGGCACTATCTCCATTTTTTAGGAAATTGATGTTTTAACAGTTTCCTATTTATTTTTTTCCCCTTTATTAGAGGTACAAGGCACTATGTCCTAAAACTAAAACTCACGGATTTTAGCCAGTAGGAAAAAGCAGTATGAACCAACATGCTGGGGAGGTAAAGAGCACTATTTGAACATGTAGCTGTTTACCTCAAAAGAATTAAGATTAAGTTAGCACATGTCCAGATAGTGCCCTACCCCTATACCCCTTATAAGAGTGAGAGAGCTACTAGTCTTATCAATATGGCCTTGCGCCTTGCCTTGTTAATATTACAAAAAATAAGTTAAAAAATCATTAAAGTAGCTCTCCTGAAAAATTTAAAATTTGGCACATAGTGCCCTTTACCTGCCATAAACAGATTATAAAACTTAAGTTAATGTGTATTTTTCGTTTTGTTTTTTACACACATTTTTATCTAAAACACTGCACTAATTTATAATTGCCTTTTGATACGTCCACGATAGTACTTTACGCGTCTCTAGAGTACCTTACCTACTGAAAATATAGGAGGCCCGTGGTTCGAATCCCGGCGCTGGAGTCTATTTTACTGTCTGTCTCCCGTTAATAATAATTGTAATTTAATTTAAATTAAAATTTAAACTCTCCATAGTATGAATACTACCAAAAACTTACAAATTAAATTTCTAATTGATTTTACAAGGTACAAGAACTAATTGGGTACTTTATAATTATGTATAAGGTTATTTCTCGGTCTAGTTCTACTGTCGTAAATGTTGACTTCTAAACTTGTGGAAAAATTGGAAGCTTAAATTCGGGACTAGGCATCGTTAACGACAGAGGAAATTATTCTTCAGTATAGCTTAGTTGGTAAAAGTGCCTGCACTGGAAATGGAAATATAGGAGGCCCTTGGTTTGAATCCTGGGCACTGGAGTCTATTTTCTCCCTTTGGTCTGTTTCCCGTAGTTAATAATAATTAAAATGTCGATTAAGGGTAATAGAAAACTACTACATAAACATTACCTTTATTTTAATTAATTACATAAACATTACCTTTATTTTAATTTTAATGGAGTGCAATAAATATGTTCTTTTTGACATGATATNTATTTTTATAGTTACGTTCCGTTCCTCCCATCCCTACCAGTGATTAGGATAAGGAAGAGGATTTATCAGGGAGCAAAGGAGTAACAAAAAATTCTGACGAAAGCCACTAGGAAAGACAGTCTAACAAATACTTGAACCAAACAGCAATCGAGATTAGACTACGTTGAAAGCATAGGGATGGAGAGATAGAGGAGATTGAGGAGCCACTTTGCCATGACAAAAAATGACAGATGGTTTCAAGACAGTGATAAATTAGGACCTTTAAGAGTTGAAAAGATGGAGAGGAAAACTAAAAAAAAAGAAATGCGATAAAGAAATGAAGAGTAATCACGTGGTAAAGAGTAGCTAAAAATAAGAGAGAGAAGAAAAGGACGCAGGGAGTATATTTTATAGTTACATGGCATGACAAAAATTTAAAACAAAAAAAATTATACGTGTAGTGTCGCGGGACACCCGGTAGGAACGAAGTTCCTTACGCTTTTCATCAAAATATAACTTATTACACTGCAAAGTATACAATGCTAACTACTTATACATGACAGAGTTAGAAAAGAGACAACATTAAAAGTAACTAACTATTTGTACTTAGCAGAGTTAAGGTAAATTAAAAGAATTTTTTTTATAATTGAAGCGAGCGTATTACAATAAAATATGTATTGAAAATTGAGAAAATAATTTATTATAGTGAGTCAATAGTTAAAAAGGATGATTGTAGTAAAGAGTAGAGTAGTGAGGGAACAGTACTATTCCCAAACCTTCACGTTCTTTGAATAGATAAAGTTAGAATTTTTTTCCGCCCTAAAATTCCAATTTTACATTTGAAGCTTACGTTTACGCGAGCGTTGCGCGCGAATGCTTGGGTAGATAACTCTTTCCAACGAACTGGTTCTGGGCAATAGTAAAATGAATATATGTACCAAATTTCAACTAAATCGGTCATCATTTACTTAAGTTATCGTTATCGGTCGATTTCGTAACGAAGAGGTTAAAAGTATTTTTTGGTACTTCTTTAAGTAAACAAAGAACCCTTTCTCTAGCACCCGCTTAGTCTAACTAAAGTGCTTTGGGACAAAGGAATATCAAACTTCTGTTTTTATAAGAGGAGTAACAATCTAAAGAAGAATATTCCGTACACCTTCTTTAGATTGTTACTCCCCTCTGTTTTCTTTATAAGAGGAGTTACAGTCTAAAGAAGAACATTCCGTACACCTTCTTTAGATTGTTACTCCCCTCTGTTTTCTTTATAAAGGGGAGTAACAATCTAAAGAAGTGCAATTTTTTTATGATTTAAGCAACTCTAACCTGATCTCGGGTCTGCAGACTAGATTTGCTTGTGATTGCAACAATTGGATGTGTATTTTTTTACTGAGCAATAAATGGATTATTATGTATTTGTAATAGATAAATCATTTTTTCAATTCCATACAGATTTTAAGTTAAAATAATTTATATTTTATATTGTCTCCATAAACTCCTTAAAAGATTTCATAAAATAGCGTAAGCTACTAACTATATTTAACTTAAATACAGTTTGACTTAAACCAAATTATAATAATTATTAACAACGGGAGATAGAGAAAAATAGACTCCAGCGCCGGGACTCGAACCACGGGCCTCTATATTTCTAGTATAGCTCTCTAACCGGCGCTGGAGTCTATTTTCTTCTATCTTCCGTTGTCAATAATAACTATAATTTGATTTAAATTAAAATTTAAACTTTCCGTAGTATGAATACTATCAAACAAACTTAGAAATGAAGTTTGACTTAAGTGCTAGTACCATTGATTACTTGGTAAGATTGATTTAAAGGTGCAATATGAAAATAATATTTCAAATTAAATCAAAACTTGTCAAGTGGAAACAAATTACTAAGAGGAACGTGGGTATTGAAACACTTAAGGCGCATATACCACCCACAAGAACCAAGGTTTAATAAAATTGATTGAGAGAGGTAAGACATATATGTTAAACACGGATTGCACTGATAATCGTTTCATGTTGCCGATCCTGTATTGACCTTTAACACTGATTGCACTGATAATCGTGTCAAGTTGTCGATCCTGTAAGTTCCTATACTATAATGACCTTTAACACTGATTGCACTGATAATCATGTCAAGTTGCCGATCCTGTAATGACCTTTAAGCACTTGATAAAGACGTGAAGGAGTAAACTTATTTATGTTAATTATAAAGAATGTATATAATAGGTCCTGTCATCTGAACTATATTGATGTGGGTAGAGTCCGATTTTGAACACACCTACTTTTGGAAAGAGAAGTAGAAGTATAAAAAAAAGTTGTTTTTATTCGCTGGTCTTTAAACAGATATAATAACTTATTTATAATAACATCTAAATTATTTTATATAGTTTTTATTTTTTTCTAAATGTAAAATGAAGCCCGTTACCACGAAAGGGCTCGTAATATATAAAGCAACCGCAATATNTTTTAACACTAGAAATTACTTATTCAAAGCTAAATCCGTCTTACTTGAACAACGTAACAATAACTAAACTTATTTATTTCTAAACTTTTTACAAAACCTTATGCATCTTATATAAGAGTATTATATTAAAAGAAACAGACAATATTCTCGGGGCAATCCAAGCTTGAGATTCTCTATCTATTAGTCATTACATTCTCCATTTAGTTGGTACATTCTCCATTAAGACGGTACGTTCTCCATTTATTAGGTGTGTTCTTCATTTAGTTGGTACTTTCTCAATTTAGTTGATACTTTCTCCATTTAGTAGGTACGTACTCCATTTAGTTGATACGTTGAAAGTAAAAACAAAAGTAAACGATAATTGTAAATTATTATTAGGCGCCATCAAATTATAATAAAAACTGACATTGAGCTAGACTAATAATAAAAAATCAGACTACACAACTCAGACAAACTTTCTCATATATGTAGTATAGGGGTTGGGGTTCAGAATTATTTATCATAGAGTTTTCACTTAATTAGTTTTCAAGTTTTCGTAGGTGCACTTAATTATTACTAAAAATGTTATCAAAATTTATCATAAAAGTTACTTCTTCTCGCTTCTCTTCGTTCGAGTTTAAAGCTATTTTTAAGCAACTAGATTTACTGCGGAAAACGGCTTATATCGTAAGGCTTATTCGCAATTGAATTAAAAGAAAATCCTGATAAGAGAAAAAAATCCTGGTCAATGATAAGAATCTGGAGGAAAATCCTGATAAGAGAAAATCCTGGTCAATGATGAGAGTCTAGACGAGAATCAGAATCCAGTGGGGAGATGACCAATTATTCAAAGCGAGTTTGTTTGGGAGGGCTTATAGGTAATAAGCACGGGTTCCGATCAGATGTAAGTATATAGGAGCAACAAGGTCCAATGTATGTAGCACCAGTGATTAGGGATGGGAAAAACCGTTCCATGAGTGGAACGAGTTACGTCGTTTCGTTCCAAACCTGTAACTAGTTCCAGGAACTAGTTATTTTTGGAACGCTTGAGTTGTCGTTCCAAAGAAACAGTTTCTCTAATACTTCACGTGTTTCAAAGTCTGGTGCAGGTTCGTTCCACACAAGACCAGTTTCTTTATTATATTATATATATATATATATACCCAAAACAAAAATATGAAATAGCAGTTATTTTATGTGTATATAATCTGAATACAGGAAAAATATAAGTAAGCCCCGAAAAACCACACCTCAAAAACAAGGGGTTGAAAAATAATTTAAAGATACATACATCATGTGGAGTGCTCAATAACAAAGAAAATTTTTTATTTTATTACAAGTTGGTTCTTTATTACTTACAAGAAAATAGAATGAAGTAGACAAAGTATCACAATTAATAAATTAAATATAGATATAAATTAAATTGGCGTTTCTGTGTATTTCCATTAGTATTAATTTCTCTCTCTCTCTCCCTCTCTCTCTCTCACTCCCTCTCTCTCTCTCACTCCCTCCATCTCAATCTCTCTCTCTCTCAACTCTCTCTCCCACCCTCCCTATTATCTGAAGAAGGCAGCTTTATAGAACAGCCGAAATCGGTCAATTGTTAAAATTACAATTTTTTTGTGTGAAAACGTTATTTGGTTCTGAACCTCTTTCAAAACTGCAGTGAATCTAAAGTCACTTACTTTACGAAAGTCTATATAATAAAATAATAATAATATTCTATATGAGGTTTTACAATTTTTTCCACAGCTCTAATGAAATTCGAGCTTAATTAATATTTGATTATTTTCACAAGAGAGCGCGGTTAGCCGACATGTTAAAACATAAATATGACGTGAGAGGAACAGGAAAATTATTATGGAGTGCTAAATAACATTCCAGATATTTCATTGAAATTTGTATAACAAAAATAACAACTAATTGAATTATTTTCCGCATACCTACGATTTTGTTTTGTAAAAAACAACAAACAAAAAAACAATAACACAATAACATTTACAGAAAAACAAATTAGCTTGATTTTAATTGACCATACTACCAGACCATTAGAGATATTGCGGAGACGAGTTTCAGGAATTTCATTATTAAACATTTGCTAATGAAAAACGTGGAAAAGATATAAAGGTCAAAATATCCAACGTTGAAGTTGGAAAACGGTATTTAAAAGATACTCAGAGCTATATAAATTGATATATGGATGTAAAAAAAAATAGAATAATTACTATAATAACTCATCGGTTGATTAAAATACTTTTAATATTATTCATTATAGCCTAATAGATAAGTACTCAAATTTTTTCCCACCAAATGTTTTATGTATCAATAAATATATAAATAAAATAACAGCAAATTAAGTTTCTTGAAGGAAGTTGAAACTCACAATATTACTTATGCCAAGAAATAAGGTTTTAGTAGGAGAAAAAGGTCATAGCGTATTTAGTTATCCTAATTTCGCTGGAAATAACTTAACTTTTAACACAAAAAACTCCCAACATTTCTAATGCCAAGAAGTATAAGGTTTTATGAGAAGAAAAAGTCATAGTGTATTTAGTTATCCTAAGTTCGCAAAAGATACTTAAGTTGTAACACAAAAAACTCCCAAAATATAATAATTATAAAAGGTAAAACCAATGTCCGCTACAAATTGACAAATATTTAGACAAGCAGAGAAAAAAATATGAGTATTTATGTCCCTACGGTTTTTAAACCAGAACTAGTCAATCTTGATATCAACATTTTCGAACAAGGAGGGGTCATGTCAAACACGGTTTAGCGCTGAAGTTGAAAGAGCATGCGGTGCCTGTACGGTAAAACGATGTGACATACATACAGTAATGTATAAGCAGACGTTATATATAAACAATACGTCGAAACTTCACCAAGAAGGCGGCGAAGGGCGGCTGAAAGACACCCGAGCAGACTACAATAATGTATAAGCAGTCGTTATATAAAAACAATACGTCGAAACTTCACCAAGAAGGCGGCGAAAGGCAGCTGAAGGACACACGAGCAGACTACAGTAATGTATAAGCAGACGTTATAAATAAACAATACGTCGAGACTTCACCAAGAAGGCGGCGAAGGGCGGCTGAAAGACACACGAGCAGACTACAGTAATGTATAAGGAACGTTATAAATAAACAATACGTCGAAACTTCACTAAAAAGGCGGCGAAGGGGACTGCGAAGGACACACGAGTAGAATATAGAGTTACAGATTGCTAAGATTTTCTCTCTTTCTGTAGAACTGAATTCAACTGTGATCGATCGATGCAACAAACCATCCAAAACGACTACAGATGATTAATTTCGTTAAAATATCAAAATTGTTAGCTGTAGAGGTTGTTCAAAAATGGCAAATGACATAACGTTACAATACGAAAATTGCTTCAATACTAAAAAACACGTTCTCTTTGACAACAGGAAATGAAATGAAAATTAAATTCAATGTGTTATTAAGGGAAACACGGGTAGGTATACAATAGACCGGGACAAAAAGGGATAGAGAGGGTGAAAACGTGGAGAGGGTCGTAAACAAATTAGCAGAAGCGATATCAAAGAGAGAATAATTGCGGTCTACGAATGACAGGCGGGCGGTGACGAGGAGCGCCACGCTATTCTGGAGACAGATACTCGAGTTAAGTACCCTGCCGGCTCACCCGATCCTACCCCGAGGGCTTTTCACCTGGTATCCGTCGAGTGGGATCCCTGTCCCACCGATGCAAACATTTCCAAGATTAAAGCTCCCGCCTCGTCCTCTTTATCAAAAGCCAGTCTCCGTGAGAGCTGTAGGTCCTTGTAACGACGTAGACATACTGTACTCGGCTAAAGCGTGACTAAGGATAAACAATAAGCAGTCAAAGATTTATAAAAGTCTCGGTTAAAATAACCTACCTTCTTTTACAGGAGGCTACGTTAAAACATTTTTAGAAGCGTAAGAAAAGAAAAAACTCTAACAACGAGAATCCTAAGAAACGGAAATAACTATAATTCAGGCGTCAGGGTATTATTTAGACTGAAATGGTCCGACTAAGCTTTCTCCACGTTCTACTTTACAGATAGATTTATGGCTCCGATGCGTGTCAGATGCCATCATCATTAAATTATTACAATAGTTAATTGATTATATGTAAAATAACTTTACCTCTGAAAATAATAGAAAAGATTTGATTGAGAATGCAAATAAACCTAAAGACCTCGACACCCCTGAGAGAGAAACATTTTATTAACAAAAATAACAGTGATGCTGCCCACATAGAATGGGTTGAACACACAGCGTACTGATCTATCGTGAGACATTACTTATGTACAATGAATTAAAATGTTTTACCTCACATTGTTTCAACTTGAATCATGAAATTAGGACAATACGAAAAACTTCAGTCAGAGTTGAAATAAAATCCTTGGCGATCGAAACTTCCTACTTTTAACTTGTCAGCAACTAGTATCTATGTCACTCACTTAGATCGACCTTCACTTCTCCATTACGTAACATCCCACTTTTAACATGTCAGCAAATAGTATCTATGTCACTCACTTCACTTATATTTACCTTTACTTCACCATAACGCAACGTCCCACTTTCAACTGGTCAGCAACTAGTATATTTGAATACATGTAATATGTCACTCACTTAAATCTACCTTTTCTTCACCATAACGCAATATCCCACTTTCAACTTGTCAGTAAGTAGTATACATATTTGCATATAAGATGTTATTTACTTATCTCTCTTTACATCACCATTACATTACATATTATATGTATATATAAATATATATATATATATACACACGCAAAATTGTATGAAGTATCCCCTATTTATTTCATACTTTCTTCCATTGTTCATCCTTTATTCCTTTTTTCCTTCATTTATTTATTTATTTAAAATAAAAA
>KZ651358.1:138656-154133 GCA_001010745.2 Gerris buenoi
TTTTTTTCTCGCGATGTGAATTATCCGCCATTTTGAATTTGAACAGCTGATTATTTTGAGTTCTCTATATTTTTCCTGTGTGCGCGTCAAAACGATCTTTAATACTGGTAAGTTTCACGCTTTTATCTCTTTTGGTTCAAAAGTTATTGGAACCGAACAGAGTGACAGACAGACACAGGAACGAAACTATAAGGGTTTCTTTTTTTGGTTTTACCAACGAAACCCTAAAAAAAGCTGCCCCAACACTATCAAGCTGCTTGAAGAACCCATTGCGTCAAGCTGATTGACACGAGCTTCAAGCCGCCTTGGGACGCATTAAGCATACCATCAATCTTTTCATCAACACTCATTTATAGCGGAGTTTTCGACTAGTGAACTGCTCCTCCTGGACTGTAGAGAATCAGTATTGTGTAGATACCATGGTTTCGAATCAGGATTTGGGGTGTCGAGCAGTTGATTGATGGAATGCTTGATCAAAATTGCTCTAGACTATCAAGCGCTCCGTCAAGCTGCTTGACTCATTCAAACTTTCCATCAATCTCCGTCAAGGCTTGACTCAAGCATCAAACTTCCTATAGACTATCAATCATGCTTGACGCACTGTTTTGATCAAGGGGCTTGATAGTGTAGGGGCTGCCTTACTTACTAAGTGTGGCACAACAGACAGTGGCAGGGCCTAGGCCAGCCTAATTACTAATCTTTTATATAATCGAGTAGTGTCCCGACGGGCGACGGCGACGGGCGACGACTCATCACTAAATGATTTATAACGTTAAAAATTGATTAGCCATAAGCTGGGATTAAACCAGTGACCTCCTGTGCGTCAGGCGAAAACGCTACCTCTAGGCCATGCCATTGTTATGAATCTCCATAATAACTCCATAACGGCTAGTTACATATAATATGGATAACCCAGGGTTTGTATGACGATCTATCAGCTGTATAAACTTTTCTATTGACTTCCGAAACCAGATAGTCGCCACTTTACATAAGCAGCGATATGAGTAGTCTATGTCAGATAGTTATTAGGGTTTCGTTTAGTATACCGTCTTCCTAACTAAGGTAGCTTCTGATTTTAATAGGGGGGTAACAGTCTAATAAAGAAGAACATTCCGTAAACATTCTTTAGATTGTTATTCCTATAAGTTTTTTTATAAGGAGAGTAACAATCTAAAAAAAGGTACATATGTTATATTAATTGCCTTAAAATGATTAAGCTTAAAAAAGAAATTATATTGCTTTTCACAGTATCGGGTATCAATTAACTAGTCCATTTGAAATATTGGCATGAAACACAAAGGTCACAGTTTATTACTGATCGTCAAACTATGATAGAAGCAATGCAATTTTTTCCCCAACATAGAGAAGAAATAAATTCTACTTGACCTTCAATATTTCTCGACAGGACAGAAAATATTGTGGTCTGAGAAAACAAAAAGCAGCATCTGGTTCATGTGGCGTTTGGGATAAGTGATCCAATTTATTTTGTTATCTATCTCATGTCCTGTAGAGTTACAATTTCCCACCAATCTTGAGGAAAGATATAAAATAAGAAGGCATCCTTTTTCCATCCAACAGACATCTTGAGCAAATTTTAGTTTTATATTCTTTTCAGAATCAACTTTAAGAAAGGAATCTTAAAGTCAATTTCTCATTGCCAATTATTTATTTGGAATTATTGTGACCTTTATATAATCAATACGGATTTGGTTTTACATCCACAACATAATTTGCCGTAGACTTGCAAAACCAAGTGAATAACATACAAGCAAATCCCCTAAAACCCTAAATTTATAAACATCGGCAAATCTGGTGAGTTGGAATCCCAGAGAGGTGAGATGTTGTGATCATCATGTTAGGATCAGATTTGTGATCATCATGTTTCACACTGATGATCACATAGGGTAGATGAGTACAGTGGTTGGATCCCCCGTCCTATAATAAGCTCATGTGATGATTGGGACACAAAAGAAAGACAACATAGCTTGTCTTTTCATTAAAATTTAATTTACCTGACAGGAAAATGATAAAAGTTTTCTAATTAAAAACGCTTGTTACCAAAAAGTTAATGCAACAAAAGTTAAACACAATATAAAAGCTTTACATTTATAAATAAATAATTTGTAGATATTCGATACTTTATATACAACAATCTCAAATTATTCAGGTAAAAATTTAGTGAAACCTGGGCTAAGTAATTATTAATTATGAACTCGTATATAAAAAAGGTTTGTCTGAGTTGTCTCGTACCGATTTTTTTAAAGTAACGTCCAATACATATTACATTAGGCCAATAACAGTGTAATCAGGGACAAACATATCTTACTTATATGATGTACAGATAACCAAATATGAATTTCAAATATGGAACTTAGTTTAAGGCAAGTAAGGTTATACAAGCTATATAAGTTATATAAGCTATATAAGTATTTGGAACCATGTCCTCTCAATGTAATTATCACCATTTTTTTGAAACGCAAAAAAAACATTGCCTTTTGCCTTTAGTATAATAATTACAAGTTCTAGTAGAAAGAGTTGATGGATACCAAGGTGTAAGGAAATAATTTTCTTAAATAAGAGACATCATTTCTTTTTTATACGTTTCGACTCAACTCAGAGTCATCATCAGTCAAAATGTATTTTCTAAACAACCATTTTGACTGATGATGACTCTGAGTTGAGTCGAAACGTATCAAAAAGAAATGATGTCTCTTATTTAAGAAAATTATTTCCTTACACCTTGGTATCCATCGACTCTTCCTACTAGAACTTATAAATAATAAGGTGAACGCATTAAATTATTACTAATTTAATTCATCAATATAATAATTACTAAAGTAATCTTAATGTCTGCCGATATGGGATTTTAAGGAATTTCCTTCATAAGGGTAAAATATAAGGTCAAAGTACAAAAGAAAGGGAATTGAGATCAGACTGATATTCTGAAATTAGAAAGGTAAAAGTTAAGCTTCTCTTTAAGATGGAAACCTAAAAGATAATTCCAATTTCAACCAAAGGATTCGATAAGACACCGGGATGTTAATAGAAGACAAATTAGGATAATTTTAATAACTGTTTCGGAGAATTAATAATTAGGGATTAATAGAATTATTATATCCAAGAGGACAGGCATGGATGCCCATATGAATTTTTCCAGGGGGGGGGCCAATGCCACCGGGGAGGGGGTGGGGGTAGATTTCTTGAATGCAAAACACCTGACGACTTCAGAAGTATATATTTTTCCTCTTTTTCTGAGAGCTAGGGGGGGAGGGCCAAGGCCCCCCCCCTTCCCAGCCCATAGGTATGGGCGGCCATGTACTTTTACTTTTTTTTATAAGTTAAAAATAAATATATGTAGTGGTAAAGGTAAAAGGTACAAACGCCGTGGCCAGGCGGCGAGAGAAGAAAGGCTAATACAACAACAACAAAGCTTCTTCCAAGTAAATTATACTCAACAAAAACATTATCTTAGGTAGTTCATTTTTACTGCACTATAAACTATAATACAGTAATAGATAAATATCAATTTTTCATTATGAACTTACCGTACATACATCAATTANGATCGCAATTGATCGCAGATCGCAGAAATTTGGAGTGTTAAAGTTCGCAATAGGTTTTCTGTTTTTGGGCAAAGAAGTTTAACTTATATACCAAATTTCAAGTCAATAGCGTCAGTAGGTTGGGAGATATAATTCAAGTTGCGACGGACGGACGGACGAACTACCAAAAGCATAAGGGTTTCTAGGACGACCTCGAAACCCTAAAAAGAATGTATGTTTTAGATTTTAGAGTGTGAAGAAGAAAAATTCATGTGAAAATAAATTTAAATTTGACGAAACCAACTTTGTTGAGTAAACATGTTTAATTTAATAAATTATAAGCGATAATTCTCGGTCTAGTTCTTTTGATCGACTGCTAGACTTGTGGAAAATTAAAAGCTTAATTCGGGACTAAGTATCGTTACTGATAGAGGAAATCATTCTTCAGTGTAGCTCAGTTGATAGAGCGCTATACTGGAAATATAGAGGTCCGTGGTTCGAGTCCCGGCGCTAGAGTTTATTTTTCTCTGTCTGTCTCCCGTTGTTAATAAATAATTATATTTTGATTTAAATTAAAGCAGTTTAGATCTGATTGATTATGTCTATTTAGATGTTATTGATTATGTATATAGCCAATAACAGCTAACTTACATGAGCTCCCCTTAATGACCATATATATAAATAATGACAAATCTACATCTACGTATACGAGGGATTTTTTAGAGACCGACTCTATCTCATTTACTGATGAATTGAACATAAACTGCTGAGTCATTGTTTTAAGGAAAATTCCTAATCTCTTAGAAGAGATCATTAGTGTCAGTTTTCTTTCACTTGAGCTTTTGTTAAGCTCGTATCAGTCGAAAGCCACGTGTCTCTACTACATGAGGTAGATATTAATTCAAAGGACAATATCAAGTTGCTTTTTTAAATTAAAATTCTCTTTTTTATAGAATTGTATAATTGTAGTTACGTAGTGTATGACATAACAAGTAAATTAAAAATGTTGAAGACACTCTTTTAAAGGTTTTCTTGATTCAATCATTTCAACTTAAATAAATATTTAAATAAATAATGACTGATTATAGTACTGACATCGAAAATACATAACCTGTGCAAGTTGCAATTTTTAGGTAGTCAGGAAGAGGGTCAAATTTAGGTTACAAGATATAGAGACGTTTAAAGTTAATGACTGATTATTGGGTTGAAATTTGTAATGGAAGAGCCGGTGTAAAAGTTTCTAACAACGGTTAGTTTTTGTGTTAGTTTTCGTGGTTATATTTCAATCAAGGTATAACCCAAGGTAGCGGACAGTATTGGAATGAGGAATACGGATTTGGTTAAGAGTCACATCAGATACCATATCTAAAAGCAAAGGTCACGTGGATACTTTAATTTTGGTTTATCTTTATTCTCCATTTCTTCAGCCAAATTTCAACAAGTGATAGATGTTGTTGTACATGGAAAGAAGCTCTTCAGGGAGAATATCGTGAGAAGAAAGAATGCATTTGTCATCTGCACAGGTTGTGAAAGTGGTGTAAGGATGTTCAGAAATGTCAGATGTGCAAAGACAATATAGAATTGGAGCTAGGATACTTCCTTGGGGTACACCTGCTTTCAACAAGAAGACTGAAGGAGTGGAGAGGTTACAAGAAACGTGGCAGAATCGGTTTTCAAAGAAAGATTTTAGGACCAAGTAGTATGTGGGAGGAAGGATGCCCTTTGGCTTCCAAAATAAGCCAGCATGTCACGCCCTGTCAAAAGCCTTTTTATTGATTTTTTTATTGTTTTATTTATCATATTACACATTTATNAATTTCAAACGACTTGAATAAGATAATTATTTAAATTTAAAAGTTAATTAATTAATCAATTTGTTGGAATTTATTTGTATAGCCAGAGAGTCTATGTGCCAAATTTAAGACTGGAAGAGGATTAACTAGCCTTCCAAAGATTTTGACGACAGGCAGGCAGGCACCAAGGCACCCAGCCACAAAAGTGAAGTTAATATAAAGGATTTAAAAAAAAGGGTTACCATTTAAAAAGCTGACTCTAACACGTTTTGATTTAGGGGGGAATTTTTTAATTTTTTTTTAGCTTTTAATGGGTATTGCGCAGTCAATAAAGCTAAAATTACTTGATCAATCCATTATTTCAATTACGACATTTCTTAATATGTACGCCAAATTTAATTGAGAAAAGTTAAATAGTTTAGATTTAAAGTATCTGAACAAATATAAAAATAAACAGTTCAAGTGTTTGCTAGCCAGCACACAGCAAGGGTCCGTAGGCCACACTGTATTATTTAAGTCTTAAGTAGTACCCTGTTGATGGTGTTTTTGAAAATGCTAAAAAGCTAATTTTGAACTATCCTATGGGTCTGATATTCTCAAAGCACATAAATAAATTTCTTATAAAGTATTTCTTTGCCACTGAACCGAAAAACATTCATATAAAAACATCGAAAAGACCATATAGTTATAAAAAAACTTATTTTGTCAATAAAAAATAAAATAATTTTTTTTTCGAAATTTCCAAAAAATGGTATCTTTACTTTTAGTCGAAGAATGTTGTTGAAGAATGTGCACCAGGAATTTTATCAGATTTTTCACACTTCACATAAGCAAAATAGGGGAGGGGGGCGGGAGGACACTTTTGACACCCACGTCAAATTTGCCTACGCTCGCCCTGTTAAAGTTATAACCAAAGAATTATATATTTTTGTTATCAGCTCGACGTACTCTTTCATATAATACCCCTTACGGTGACGAAAAAAAATAAAAAAAATGCAACCCTTAAGTTTTACCCAAATATTTTTGAAAAATATTTTTTTTTAAGTCGCTATATATTTAGTCATGTGTGGTTAGGTACAATACATATACATGCCAAATTTCAAAGTCATCGGACAAATGGTGTAGCTGTGAGAGCAGGGGACAGACGAACGGACAGACAGGCACACGCAGGAAAATATAAGGATCCTTGGTTTTGCCATTAATTATTTAACATGAGGTTTTTATTTAATATTTTAACTTTTTTTAAAAAAAATAATGAGTGACTTATCCACCTTGTATAATACGGATTTACTACAAAAAGGTTAATACCAATTAAATCTGAAGAGTTAAAAATCCCATTGTCTATATCCATTACACTCCGTTGTGTTCGATTGAAAACAAGACTTGTATTTATTTATTTTGATCGAAAAGGCTTGTAGGATTTTAAGAGGTCTGCGTATATTTCTACTTGATGTAAAACAGGGTAAGGCTTCGTCTCGCCCTCTCTTCTCCCTATACAAAAAGTAAAAGGGATAATTAAGAAGCTACACTTTACCCTTAATCCAAGACTTTCTAAATCCAAGTTAAAATGTAAACCCTTAGCTTATCCACCTATTCCTTAAAAACAACAAAATTAAGACCTTTCTTATCAACATTTTCTTTTCGGTTCAGTGAACTAATTCATTATTACTTTCATATATTTAATAACTTCATTTATTAAGTCATTAAAAATTGCGTAAATGACAATAATAATAAGACATTTTTCAGAGTAATAATTATAATTGTAAAAGTAAATGGTTAGTATTAATTCTTTTACATAGTTGTTTTTTTACAGCAAATAAGCGATTGTAATTAATGCAGATGATATCAGTAATGAAATTAATTTATACTATTCTCCTTAATAATTTAAGCTATTTTTTTTCAAAAATTAGTTTATTAAATTCATATGTAACGGAATGAATATTTTCATATTCAGATTTTTCATTAAAAGTCCCCTTATTACAAGTTTAAGTTCGACTAAAATTATTATGTTCAACGATTTTTATATTTAGCAATGTACTTAGCATTATTTAAAAAATAAATACAGTCAAACCTGGAATAATGCTTAAATCGGGTTTTGGACACAGCAATTTCTTTAAGAGAAAACATTGCTTACATAAATAAACTTAAATCAGGTTCTGGACACAGCAATTTCTTTAAGAAAAAACATTGCTTAGATAAATAGACTTAAATCAGGTTCTAGACACAGCAATTCCTTTAAGAGAAAACATTGCTTAGATAAATAGACTTAAATCAGGTTCTGGACACAGCAATTCCTTTAAGAGGAAACATTGCTTAGATAAATAAACTTAAATCAGGTTCTGGACACAGCAATTTCTTTAAGAGAAAACATTGCTTCGATAAATAAACTTAAATCAGGTTCTGGACACAGCAATTCCTTTAAAAGAAAACATTGCTTTGATACATGTTCTAAAATCAGATTCAAATTTCCCGGAGCAGATTAAAATTGAATTTTATATACTTGTTTTTAATAATAAACAAAGGAAAATACAATAAATTATCTACAAGTATGAGTGGGATCGAATTTAAAAATATATATTATAATATAGATATTTATAACGATTATCGTGAAAATTAAAAAAAATCCAATAACAGATTATCTTTCTAGGATAGTTAAAGTAAATTTAATTTCGAGTGTATAATCACAGACAAAATATTTTGTCTGTGTATAATAGATAGGATCTCCAAAATGTTGTATTATATCAAAAAGAAGTAGTAGTAGTAGTCTAGTAGTTCCTACTAGAACGGGTAGGACGAACCACTTGTTCGAACCTTGCAATTAGGCCATTACTTAGGCCCTTTGTACGCCCCGCGGTAGAGGGTTGCAGCCACTTCACACATCATACATATGTACATTGTACCGCCGAAGCGAGTATGATGTGATCAATAGTGAGCCATATAAATCAGAGTGTCACGCCGAGGAATCGAACCCCATCTCGTTCCACTCAATGATTCAGTGATGGAAAAGAAGAAGTAAAAAAAAGAAAGAAAAAAAAAGAAAAAAAAAAAAAGAATTAAGTAACAAAAAGAAAGAAGTACATATAAGTTTAAGCTTTCCAAAAAATTTATTAGATGGTAACAACAACGAGCCCTTGAAAAGGCCATGAAAATCCCAGTGAAGGGCGACTTTAAATTATTAAATGGGAACACCCAGCGTGTACTAAAGGTCAAATCTTTTTCATACGATAAATTAAAAATAATTTTCGTCGAAAACTGCTTGAGTTATAAGCTTTTAAAATTGGGATTTTACTGGCATTTGCAAGTAGGGGACGAAATGAACTTAAATACGAGTTCCACAATAATCAGCAATCTGACCTTTAAAATCGATGGGTTGGACTCAACAAACTATGCAGATTTTTTTTGCCGAGTTTAGCATACTCCATGTTTGCTGGAGCAGCAAAACTTTTAACGTTGCTAAATGACAAATTTGGCTATTGTGTCAATTGCAAAGACTCGTTATTGTTTCTTATTTTAAAAGAGCAGTGAATAGTCTGAAGACAATAACCCCTCTCCTCGGGGAACACTAATTTCAAGAAGGAAAGATTTCAGGCAAATATTTGTTTTCTTTTTCGTATGATAAAGATTTGACCTATACTACACGATTGCGTCATGAAAAATGGGGAGTTCCCATTTAAAATTTAAAAGTTGCCTTTTACAGGGCTTTTTGGTTTCATCCAAGGGCACGTAGTTATTACCATATACATAATCAATTTTTTTTTAAACCCTTAAACTTTTATGAAAAACTTCATCCTACTAAGATAGATAATTGATTTTCTGGAACTTTTTGGAGACCCATATAAATTTATATGTATTTAGATTCATATGATCACACAAATAAATACATTAAATATTTGGCAATGGATACATTTGGATTATTTTACGACATAATGTTTGTCTTGGCGTGAATTCAGATGACATCTTTAAATCCTATATTTATTTAGTACACAGGGTGTCCCAGCTAATATGGAACAGCGAAATATCTCCGGGACCATGATAGATGGAAAGATGGGGTTTTCAAGGTTCGATAATGGCTATAAACATTTTCTGTGTTCAGCAAAAGTGTGTGCCGTTTACATAATAAAAAAAGTGAACAGGAAGCCATATATTTTTTTTGACTATATTTGGATTCTATCGCTAAAAATAAGAATTTTTTGCTCCGAGCATTAGTTCGCCGTATGGAGAGTGGAGAGCCCAGAACGTGCTAAAATTGAAAACACAAGTACTATAGTTAAATCTTAATATAATTTGACCAATAATTATTTCACCGTCAGAAATTTGTATATTTATAATTATCTCTACATCTTTAAGTTACCGACAACTTCGAGACAGTAATAGGTTTTTCGAGGGCCAGAACTATTAATTAGCTATACACATTTATTCACTTAAAAGATTTTGAGATATTCTTGTTTCTCAATTTAATAAAAAATAAGCCAGATTTAATAAAATTCTAAAGTACGTGTACAGTCTGTCCTAAGCGAGAGTTAGAGCGTTGACAGCGCAGGAAAAACTAGCAAATGGGGTGGGGAGCCAATGAGAGCTCAAGATTTGCCCTCTGGATAACCATATAAGAAGGTGAATGTAGTGGCTTTATTTTTTCCCTTAGAGGTTGGCCAATCTGTGTGTCACTCGATTTCCCGCGCTGTCAACGTACTAACTCTCGTTTGGCACAGACTATAGTTACCACTTGTGTAATATTAGATTAAATAACCTGCGTGAAAAATTATTAGTATGATATATATTGATAAGAAAATACAATAGCATATTTTAACTATTGTCACATGAGTTTAAAATTATGATAAAAACCAGTTTTGTATTTTAAAATTGGCTGTAATACTTATTTATTATGAATTTCACAAATAATATTATAAAGTCTTTGACGTATTCACTTAAAATTGCTTATTTGTTACGGACCGTTTCCGCTTTTAAACCACGTGTAAAATATTAAATAAGTGACAATTATTCATATTGAACTTCGCACAAAGATTCGTATGACATGAATGGAAAATTGATTTATATAATTCTATAAAAAATATTTCATTCGGTAAGATTGGGTGTGATAAAATTGAAAAAAATATGAGTTGTAATATTGGAAATAGCGGTAAAAAAGGGGGAAAAGACCTTATTACCATTCTCCATACTTATAGAAAGGGTATTCTACTAAAGTAATACTGATTCTGTCGATTTCTATTATAATTTGATATGATTTATCAGCTACAAGGCAAAATTTACTTTTCAAAACAGTAAAAAACGTCGACAGAAAGAAATATCTTATTTTTTATATTCTTCGATTACGGCCGGAGTTTTTTTTTTTTTTTTTTTTTTTTAGTAGTTATTTATTCAAAGACGTTAGTATCCTAAAAATCATAGGGGAGTAACAATCTAAAGAAGTACATTCTTTGTTTACTTTAGCTCATATCCTAAAGAAATAATCTAAAACACTTTTTTTTCTGTTCGTAAGAATATATTTGAATGGATTACATTTTTACTTTCTCATATAAAGAGAAAGTATTGTGATGGCGCGAAAATTCGATTTTGAGATTTTTTGAGGTTTGAGGTCCCCTGAGTCCAAAAAAGTGGTTTTTAAAAAATGTCTGTCCGTCGTCTGTCGTCTCTGTCGTCTGTCTGTCGTCTGTGCAGACGCCTGGAGCCTAAACTACTGGGCCGATTTTGACGAAATTTGGCAAACACTTTCAGAAAAATCATACCCCGAGGCGAAATCGAGAAATGAATTTTAACTCCAAATTTGAGNATTTCAAAGGACTTAACAACTCTGTAAATGTTTTACCGTGTTGTAAAAAAAACTTTTAATTAATTTTGTAAAACATTGTTAATTATCGCTCTGAAGTTAACTTTGTTCCAAATTTAAACGACCATTTTAAAATATTATGAAGAAAATGTTATTCTTTAGTAATTACATTCTGCTATCGGTTATTTATAACTTTTTCATTGGGATTCAATAAGCAGTAAGATTTTTAATTTAATTGCCTCTAAGTCTTTTGTATTAAGTTAATTTTGTATGATCAAAACAGAAATAAATAAATAACAATTAAGACGGGTTTCCTTTCAATTTAAAGCTCTTTTTCATTTATTAATTTTATTTGTTCTTATTCCTTCCAAGTAAAGTAAGTAGCACTTGTAATTTCTAAGGCATTCGATAACCACTAGATTGTGTGAAGATCGCTGCTTAAGAACAGCCAAAACCGGTCAAATGTTAAATTACATTTTTTTTTTTTCTGAAACCGGTCAATAGTTTAAATAACAATTTTTTTCCTGAAACCGGTCAATAGTTTAAATTACAATTTTTTCCCCGAAACAGGTCAATAGTTTAAATTACAATATTTTAGTGTGAAGACGTTATTCGGTATTAACCGAATGTTTATTACGGTTGCTGTTTAATTATTACGTATTAGGTACTCTAATGAAACTTTTGTTACATTCTTTGTGTCCAATGAAACTTTTGTTACATTCTTTATGTCCAATGTATTTTTTTTTTAAATTCTTTGAGTTCAATGCAATTTTTGTTACAGTCTTTGTGTCCAATGAAACTTTTGTTACATACTTTGTGTCCAATGTAAGTTTTGTTACATTTTTTGTGTCCAATGTAACTTTTGTTACATTCTTTGTGTCCNTACATACATGCATACACGAAAAAAGTTAAGGCCGGATTCGGTTTTCGGGATGTATAAAACGAAAAAGTATCCAAAACATTTTCAATTCTGACCAATGTACAGACAAAACTTTAATTTTATATATATAGATGTCCACGGATGGAGTTGCCTATACGTGTAAATTCCAAAAAAAATCAATTTTTATAAAATCTACTGCTTGTTCTTAAATGAAAATTTATAGTAATACTTTTTTTTTTCAAAATTTACAATATTAATTGATTTTAGAAAGTTGACTATCGACATTTTTAAGCGAAAAAAACATTTGGAATTGCATTTAAAAGAAATTATACAGAATATTTTTTTCTTAAATAGTCTAAATTGGATCAGGTTTTACCTAGTACGATTTTAGGAAATTGTACTCTCCGCGTACAGAGTACATTTTGAACAAAAATTAATACTATAAATCTTCATTTAAGAACAAGCAGGAGATTTTATGAAGAGTGACTTTTCTTCGAAAATTGAAATTTTTTTGAAATTTACACGTGTATAGACAACTCCATCCGTGGACATACTGTATATATGATTATATAATCGAGTAGTGTCCCGACGGCAACGGCGACGGGCAACGGCGATGGGCAACGACTCACCTCTAAATGAGTTATAACGTTAAAAATTGAAGTGCCATAAGCTGGGATTGAACCAGTGACCTCCAGCGTATGAAGCGGGAATGCTACCAATGAGCTACCAAACCAGATTGAAACTTACGGCCTTAAACTTTCTATTTAAACTGTATAATATCTATTTAAATTTTTTTGATCATATTTTATTCTGCCCGTTATCACGGGCATAACGGCTAGTATGATATAATCAAACGACTGTATGTTTAATTCCATAATGTATTATCGAAGCTCTTCTACTATTAAGAAAATACACAAACAAAAACCTCCAAAATATTTTTAATATTAATTACACAAATATAATCAATAAAAATAATATTTACTTATAATATCATTACTTCTTATAATGTTTAAGATATCATTAATTAAAAGAAATGTTGATTAACTTTAGTCCTGATTGTTGCTTCAAGTAAAAATCACCTTCACAAGGATTTCAACCCTTTCGATGTATAACAAATTCAATTTAAAAAAAAATTGTTAAAATATAACAAAGAAGAAAGTATATTTAATTAAAACCAGTGTGCATGACACTAACAGTAAGGTGTTTTAACAACTTTGACACCTCTGTATTATAGAAGGATCAAAGAGCGTTATCGAATTGAACCTAGAAATAAGCGCATTCGCAATTTCACACTGAAAAGGGAGGATTGATGGACGCTGAAATGGGGGGGGGGGATTGATGGATTACCTCGACTATTAAATTAAGGCCGCTTGTTCCAAGCCCCTTGAACCATCGATTACACATACATATTAACAATAATTAACTTTCAATAATGGAATGAAGTTGTAAATAGATACGCGAAACCACAACTAAGTCTTTATCACTTAGAAGATATAAATTGATTTGACGTGAATTACCGTTTTACGGATTGAATTAATGACAGTTTTTACAATAGCGAGAAGCAACATTTATTTTTTCTCATAGGGTCATAATGTCATTAAATAAACATTAAAAAGGCTAGAGATTAGATTCAGATAGAATTAGAAATTTTTAAGAGGATTGAACGCCAGATCATTTTTCTTACCGGAATCGGCTTCAATATTTACTAATATTTATCGCTATTTATGAATAATTCTCTACGTTTTGTTTCGTTTAATGTGATGACGAACGTCGAATCCTAATGACGTAGGATTATAAGATTTCACAATGTATTAGTGATAGTGATGTATTGTAATCGACTTTTTGTCTTTCCAGCACTCTAGATTGTTACTCCCCTTATAAAAAGAAACAGAGGGGGGTAAAAATCTAAAGAAGGTGTACGGAATNTAAACCGAATAAAACTAAAAATTAAATTTCAATAACTGCTCGAGCCGTCACGTCGGAAAATTAATTTAGTTATACAGTATTGAAAAAACGCAAGGTGCTTCTCCAACGGGCTAAATCGGATTATACGAAAATCTACCTCGTCGGAGAGACGATTCGAATTTTTCCCGACGATGGTGAAAAAAAAAATAACAAACAAGGCTTTTATGGAATCCAGCAGGATGGACAAACATTTTTCGATGGACCGAACGGCGCTTCGAATTAAAAGTGACGTTTATATCATCGAGATAATTTTTTTTCAATTTAAATCAATTTTACCCAGGGAGAAAATAACGTCGTATATAGAGAGAGGAACCGACAATTAAAACACGAGAATAATTTAATATAATGTGATTATCTCTTTCAGGAAAGCGGAGCTTGATAAAAATAGTAGACAAAATGAAATCAGAACGGAAGCACATAGTAAATGCAATTAGCTTGACGAGCCGGCATTGCAACGCGTGTAATTCGTCCAACAAACAAATCTAATGTCTAATGCATATTAAGTCCAGCAGATGTGAAAACATTTCAAACGTACGCGCAATTAGCAATCAAAAAATAAACGGACATCATTTAGTTATCGAATAAATAAATAATTAAATAAACGGCTGCTCATTAAGTCATTTTACAACGAAATTGTAAATACATTTGCACAAGGATTGCCAAACCGCCTGCTAAATCCAGCAGATCCAAATTAATATTTTTATTATATTATAATAAAAACTTATTTTTAAAACAATTATTTTAGTAGTTAGTTGACTAGAGCGGCCTGATAAGAGACGAACCGTTAAGTCCGTGAACCGGTTTAATTTATATTTATATTTAGAAAAAAAAGTATAATTAAGTAAATTAATTTAGATATCTATTTAGATAAATTATTATATCTATTTGAAGACCAACAAATCAATACAAAAATTTATTTTTATAGGAATAAATGTGGTTGCCTTAGCATAGCAATAAGAATTCATTTTGAGTTGTTCGTCGTCGTCGGGACAGTACTCGATTATATACAGTACTAGCCTTCACCCCGCGCTCCGCGCGGGGCTCAGGCTAGGTAGTATGGCTAGTAGTATAGTAGTATAGGTAGTATGGCTAGGTAGTATAGTATGGTGGATAGCCCTAGGCCTAGTGGTGTAAGTGTAGGGTGCTAGTGGGGGGTGTAAGTGGGAGACGTTAGGAACAGGGTGGGGGTGAAGCCAAACAGACTTCACTCTACACTTAAAGACTGTTAGTACTGAAGTACTGCCTGGTGAGGTGAAGAAGTAAGACTAATCTGCGTTAGCTTAATTACCATACCTTCCATTAAGCTGCTGCGCTAGTAAATATTTAATAACTTTGGTTCTACTCAATATTTTTCGATGAAACCAAGCCTACAAATTGCACAACATGTTTGCGCTCACCTCTGAAAAAAAATTAATCGATTTCATTTAGCCAGTTTTGCGCCTATAAAGTCTGACTGAGGCGACAGACACACATACACACATACATACATACATACATACATACATACATACA
>KZ651358.1:170571-183396 GCA_001010745.2 Gerris buenoi
AAAAAAAAAAAAAAAAAAAAAAAAAAAAAAAAAAAAAAAAAAAAAAAAAAAAAAAAACGAGAAAAAAGATACTGCAGAACCAAGAAAAAAAAAACAGCAAAACTTCTTAGATACTGGTGGATTAAGTTGAAACCGTCTGAAGGTTTAAGAGGTTTCTTTATATCCTTTTTTTGTAATCGTAGCAAAGAGATTTGTTTCTTAGAGAAAGCACCTTAAGGTGATTCAATGTAACTGAAGACCATTCTTTTTAATGATGATACTAATTTTTATAGATAACATTCACAATATATATGTATATCGCTACTTTATGTGATAAGAATAGTTTTTCTTTTACGAACATTTAGCTTTAAAATTAAGAGAGATCAGATGCGTAGTATAAACACGGCAAATGTAGAGTATAATCCGATGCATCTATCTGCAGTATGCACTGCAGTAGTTTAAGTTAAACATAATATCTTATATCTTTTTGAAAATTCAATTCAAATTGATTGTGTAAAGGCCCCCATACACGATCAAACTATTTGCGCAAACCTGGTGTTGGGAAAATTTAGACCATACAAGTGAAACATGATGTTTGAGCAAACATCAAACAGGTCCCCTACACGCTTAAAATGTTGCAAACATTTTGACCGTGTAATATTTCAAATTAGTATAATATTTTACTAGATAATATTTTAAATTAGTAGGCAGGGTAGGTATAAAACAGTCTTGTTTCCTACCTACCACAACCACTCTTTAAGTATAAACTCATCATGATTAACTTTTTTCTCAATATTCAATACATATTTATTGCAAGACACTTACTTCAATGATAGAAATTGTAATGATTTTCTTTTAATTTTGCCTTAACTCCGTTAAGTATAAACAGTTAGTTACTTTTAATTTAATCTCTTTTCTAACTCCACCATTTATAAGTAGTTAGCAACGTATACTTAGCAGGGTTAATTTATAATTTATATTTAATGAAAAGCGTAAGGAGCTTCGTTCCTACCGGGTGTCCCACGACACCAAACGTATTTTTTCCAATAATGATGGATGGCATCTTTGAATGGAGGAAAACCATAAATCTGCCGATGCTACTTCTAACAATAAGGAGTATTGATCTCAAACCTCATTATATGAATAAAATGCCTAATGTTTTCAGAAGTATAAAAAACAACCCTTAAGTATAGTAACAAGAAGTGTAGAAAACAACCTTTTATTTTTTTCTCTTGACCCAACAACTTCTAAATAACAACATAACAATCCTATCAAATTAAGTGTGTTCTATTTTTAAAATATAATATAAATATAATATAATAGAACTCTTGAGATCTCAATAGAATAAATTAATTAATTNCATAAAGATGGATATTTAAAGTAACCTCTGTTAATTAAACAATTGATGGGCATACAGGTTATAAAGGTCTGCATAAGGATGGATATTTAAAATAACCTCTGTTAATTTAACAATTGATGTTCATAAAATCACTTTCTTTTAAAACGTTACAGATAAAGTGTGCATTTTAGACTGGATTTGGATTCCGTTACTAAAAATAACCGCATTTAGTGTTTCAATTTTTTTCCTAAATTCATTAGTTAAGCTGTAAAATGGAGTTAAACAAATTAAACTAATGCTCGGGTCGAAAAATTTCCAAGATTAAAAAATTCTTATTTTTAGCCATAGAATCAAATTCTAGTCTAAAAACAATATGGTTTCCTATTCACTTTATTTTATTTTGTAAACTGCCCACACTTTTACTGAACACAGAAAAAGTTCAGCATTATTTCTGGAAGCCCATTTATAGCCATTATCGAACCCTGAAAACCGCATCCTTTTATCTATCATGGTTCTGGAGATATTTCGCTGTTCCTTATTAGCTGAGTCACCCTGTATATTTCACTTAATTATAAAATATATTACTTCAAATCGTCACTTTTAAATTAAGATTTTTAATAAAATAAATTCCAGAATCAAACCATGTATGCAACTACGGTTGGTATATCTATACAAGGAATTTGCAGAGCGTATTAAACTGTGTTTTTGCAAACACCAAAATGAAATATTATTATCGTGCTCACTGTCTACCAGTTTTAAAAACACGTTTCTATGAATTGAATCAAACCTTCTTAAGTGGTCTATCCAAATATTAGAGGTCAGACGAGAGGAAGAAAGTCGACCTTTCCTGCATACTGAATTTTGATGATGTATTCCAACCCAAGATCGCGAAGGTCTAGCATATACAAGACCCATCCCCTTTTGGAAACCTAAGGGCTTATAAATAAGCTAACAATACCTTCCTTCTCTGTCATTATTAGTTTTAGTTTGGACCTTTCCAATGAATAAACTCAGATTGCCTAGAAATCATAATTGTTAGTTTAGGTTCATGGTACACAATACAGATTATAAACTAGGTTTGAAATCACGAATATATTTACTTCTAACAATGAAATAAATATTTATAGAAAACTAATCAAACGATATTGTTTGAAATAAATGTTCAATTATAAATAAGCCTCATCTGCCATTGGTATATTTAAAGTAACCTCCGTTAATTAAACAATTGATGGTCATACAAAGGTTATATCGGTCCGCATAAAGATGGATATTTAAAGTAACCTCTGTTAATTAAACAATTGATGGTCATACAATGGTTGAATGGTCTGCATAAAGATGAATATTTAAAGTAACTTCTGTTAATTACACAATTAATGGGCATACAAAGGTTATATCGGTCCGCATAAAGATGGATATTTAAAGTAACCTCTGTTAATTAAACAATTGATGGTCATACAATGGTTGAATGGTCTGCATAAAGATGAATATTTAAAGTAACTTCTGTTAATTACACAATTAATGGGCATACAAAGGTTATATGGGTCCGCATAAAGATGGATATTTAAAGTAACCTCTGTTAATTAAACAATTGATGGTCATACATAGGTTATATGGTCAGCATAAAGATGGATATTTGAAGTAACCTCTGGTAATTAAACAATTGATGGGCATACAAAGGTCCGCATAAAGATGGTATTTAAAGTAACCTCTGTTAATTAAACAATTGATGGGCATACATAGGTTATATGGTCAGCATAAAGATGGATATTTGAAGTAACCTCTGGTAATTAAACAATTGATGGTCATACAAAGGTTATATGGGTCCGCATAAAGATGGATATTTAAAGTAACCTCTGTTAATTAAACAATTGATGGGCATACAGGTTATAAAGGTCTGCATAAGGATGGATATTTAAAATAACCTCTGTTAATTTAACAATTGATGTTCATAAAATCACTTTCTTTTAAAACGTTACAGATAAAGTGTGCATTTTAGACTGGATTTGGATTCCGTTACTAAAAATAACCGCATTTAGTGTTTCAATTTTTTTCCTAAATTCATTAGTTAAGCTGTAAAATGGAGTTAAACAAATTAAACTAATGCTCGGGTCGAAAAATTTCCAAGATTAAAAAATTCTTATTTTTAGCCATAGAATCAAATTCTAGTCTAAAAACAATATGGTTTCCTATTCACTTTATTTTATTTTGTAAACTGCCCACACTTTTACTGAACACAGAAAAAGTTCAGCATTATTTCTGGAAGCCCATTTATAGCCATTATCGAACCCTGAAAACCGCATCCTTTTATCTATCATGGTTCTGGAGATATTTCGCTGTTCCTTATTAGCTGAGTCACCCTGTATATTTCACTTAATTATAAAATATATTACTTCAAATCGTCACTTTTAAATTAAGATTTTTAATAAAATAAATTCCAGAATCAAACCATGTATGCAACTACGGTAAATAAGGTATTAAGACAAATATTATCAAATAAAATCAGGAAATTGCATTCTTATCACACTTCATACTCACTCACGTCTCAGTTGCTCCCCACTCCAGTATATTCTCGTTACGCCACAACACTAAAGTTGATTGCTTCCCTATATCAGTGTGGTTCGATATTCATTTAATCTACGGCTCACCGCTTCATGTAGCCGCGGATCTATAAGCCACTTCGTCAGGTACGTGGTCTTTTGGTAATACAATTTCATAACACACATCTTTATGATTTGAATACTGATTTTGGAAACACTTCTATGATATATGTAGTACAAACAAGTAAGGCGCGCTTCACGTAAGTCCGTGAGGCGATACTCGCCGGTTTCTGAACGATTTAGTTAAAATTATCAAGTGTAATAGTTGCATATTCTTTTTCTACACTTCAAGACCTTTAAATTGGTGTCAGGAATACACAGGAAAAAAATACACTGAAAGAATTACACGTCGAAAAAATTACACTAAGAAATAATTACACATTTAAATTTTTAGGAAAATGAATAAAATAGTATGGTTGTCATATCAAGCTTAGAGGATGGGAAGAGATTCAGTCAGCCCAGGCCCTTGCCGAAGCCCACGTACAGGGTGGTCCAAAATTCCCTCCCCCCTCTTAACTTTTGAACGCTTTGAGATAAGTTAATGAAACTTGGGGGATCTGTACCATGCAAAGTGAAGTTTGCTTTCATGCTATCTCCAATATTTTGCCCCCTATAGAGAGGCAAGATAAAAATATTAACCTCCCGAAAACAATAGAAAGATAAAACTTGTATCGTAAAATCGTAAAATTAATGATTAATTAAACCGACGTGAATCGTAAAAGATAAATTAATAAAATGTGTAAAATAGATTAATTAACCATGTAAAAGTAAGTTACTTTTAATCCAATTCCGACAGACAGACAGACAGAGCCGTTATATAAGGATTCTTATTAATTTTCATCGTAGAATCCAAGTATGCCATCAAGAATATACACTCCAAGTTGAAATTACTTTCAACATTTTATATAAAATTATATCACAGCTCTGAGCGGACAAAATAGTAATCAAAATGGATTAATGTTTCATAATTTTACACACCTTAAGATCCATCTACTTTATCAATTAGACAAAAGTATACTGATTTTTACACACCTTAAGATCCATCTACTTTATCAATTAGACAAATGTATACTGATTTTTACACACCTTAAGATCCATCTACTTTATCAATTAGACAAATGTATACTGATTTTTACACACCTTAAGATCCATCTACTTTATCAATTAGACAAATGTATACTGATTTTTACACACCTTAAGATCCATCTACTTTATCAATTAGACAAATGTATACTGATTTTTACACACCTTAAGATCCATCTACTTTATCAATTAGACAAATGTATACTGATTTTTACACACCTTAAGATCCATCTACTTTATCAATTAGACAAATGTATACTGATTTTTACACACCTTAAGATCCATCTACTTTATCAATTAGACAAATGTATACTGATTTTTACACACCTTAAGATCCATCTACTTTATCAATTAGACAAATGTATACTGATTTTTACACACCTTAAGATCCATCTACTTTATCAATTAGACAAATGTATACTGATTTTTACACACCTTAAGATCCATCTACTTTATCNAAAAAAAAATTAATATAAAAAAATAAATAAATAAAACAAAGGGAATATTAAAGTAGTTAATAATAAAAAAATGTTAATTATTATAACGAAACTAACCTACAAAATAAATTTAATCAGGATGAAACTCTTTTTCAACTATATTTAATTACAAGCTAAAACTATTAATGAAAAAGAAACGTGTGTACATGTGTGGGGCAAATTGGGTGAATTATTAATCCCTATCCTCCACTTTTTTGTTCAGTTTGCAAATTACAAGAGGATAATTATGAATGGAGGTTAGTTAACGTTGAATTCCTGTGTTAACTTTATTCTCTTAACTCAGGTTTACCATATTATTTTTTTTCTGGTAAAGTCTTCATTTACCTTCAGCTTTCACGATCATATAGAAAATAAACAAATCAATTAGACAAATGTATACTGATTTTTACACACCTTAAGATCCATCTACTTTATCAATTAGACAAATGTATACTGACTATAAGGATTCGACAAAAGGAAAAAAATTATGAATTTTTTTTTATAATAAAACTGGATAATAATTATTAATACATTCCTGTGTCAAAATAACTATTAAGCGAAAACGATGTTTAGTCCAATGTACTTTCAGACAAAGGAATATCACACATCTGTTTTTATAAGGGTAGTAAACAGTCTAAAGAAAAACATAGCGTACACTTTATCTGTATTGTTACTGCCATCTGTTTTTTTTTTTTTTTTTTTTTTTTTTTTTTTTTTTTTTTTTTTTTTTTTTTTTTTTTTTTTTTTTTTTTTNTAGTGGCTCTGAAAACTGGATCGTTAAATACAAGTGTCCGGACAGACATAGACATATACAAGGAAGAGCTGGAACTAGTGGCTCTGAAAACTGGATCGTTAAATACAAGTGTCCGGACAGACATAGACATATACAAGGAAGAGCTGGAACTAGTGGCTCTGAAAACTGGATCGTTAAATACAAGTGTCCGGACAGACATAGACATATACAAGGAAGAGCTGGAACTAGTGGCTCTGAAAACTGGATCGTTAAATACAAGTGTCCGGACAGACATAGACATATACAAGGAAGAGCTGGAACTAGTGGCTCTGAAAACTGGATCGTTAAATACAAGTGTCCGGACAGACATAGACATATACAAGGAAGAGCTGGAACTAGTGGCTCTGAAAACTGGATCGTTAAATACAAGTGTCCGGACAGACATAGACATATACAAGGAAGAGCTGGAACTAGTGGCTCTGAAAACTGGATCGTTAAATACAAGTGTCCGGACAGACATAGACATATACAAGGAAGAGCTGGAACTAGTGGCTCTGAAAACTGGATCGTTAAATACAAGTGTCCGGACAGACATAGACATATACAAGGAAGAGCTGGAACTAGTGGCTCTGAAAACTGGATCGTTAAATACAAGTGTCCGGACAGACATAGACATATACAAGGAAGAGCTGGAACTAGTGGCTCTGAAAACTGGATCGTTATATAGAAGTGTCCGGAAAGACATAGACATATACAAGGAAGAACTGGAACTAGTGGCTCTGAAAACTGGATCGTTATATATACAAGTGTCCGGACAGACATAGACACATACAAGGAAGAACTGGAACTGGCTCTAAAAACTGGATCGTTATATACAAGTGTCAAGGCGGACATAGACATATATACAATATACAAGGAAGGGTTTTCACTAAGTGGAAGCTAATAAATTTATCCGGGCAAATGATTTGGGTATTACTTCTGTCATATGTCACTGCCTAAATTTATGTGAGTTACTCTGGCCAAATACAAAATAACTATAAAAATAAACTAAACAAAGATTCGTTAGAAATATGAAGGTCTAAACAAAGATTAGCTCACCACAAAGAAGGAACATTCAGCTGTGCCCCGAAACAGATAAACATATATAAAATAGAAACAAATAAGATATTAGGCAATGAAAAATAAATAAATTACCGAAAAATCGACTATAAAATAGAAGAAGGTGTTAATGAACATAATATTTATATATACCTAATTACATAGAAATAACTTCTCCTCTGCGGGGAATTGAACCCACCCTCCGTGTTTAAAGCTATTCTCTCAGGAACTAGACGTTTCCCGGGATCCCCGGAAAACGGCTTATATCGTTAGATTCATATTTAAATGGACTACATTTTCGAATTTTTTAATCAAAATTTTCGGAACAGTTTTAGAGAAATAATTTTTTTTCTCACGTTTTTTTCAGAGTTTCTGAAGGGTAGCGCCCACAAATTTGGTGCTAATATATCTATATTTCACCTCGGGGAATGATTTTTCTGAACATGTATGCCAAAGTTTGTCAAAATCAGCTATGTAGTTTAGGCTCCTCCTCGCGTGCACACACGACAAAGACAGACATATTTTAAAAACCACTTTTTTAGAGTCAGGGGATCTCAAAACGTGTAAATCAATTAAAATTGAATTTTTGTGTCATTACAATACTTTTTCTTTATATGAGAAAAAAAAAAAAAAAACTTTTACTACCCTCTTTTAATAAATCTAACATGGTGTTAATGAATTCAAAAGCAGTTTTAAAAATACGTGCATTAGGTCAACAATCTTGAAATACAAACTCGACAAACAAATAAATACACAAAACAAATATTAGAGATAAGAAACAAGAATAGCGTAAGCAAACAACGTTTAACGTTCCACTCCGTAACTAAAATGAATACGGCGCAATCAATCTACTTCCTAAAAACAAACTCCTACGTAAATTTGTAAACAAAAAATCAAATCAGGATTGACTTTATATGTTTTTGTTTTATATTTAACAATCTTTATAATAGTTTGTTTATCTGCAAAAAAGTTGAATCATTTGTTAATTCAAGTGCAACTGGTCATAACTAAAGTATTTTTATAGACTCATAAATTAAATATTCATGAACTCATATTTATACAACTTTACCATATAAGTTCTTGTAAATAATTCGATTTAATTTCAAATAGAACCTTATTAGATGATTTTTGTTAGAATAATAAATTATTTGTGTTATTTACAAGTGGAACTAAATCGTAACTAAACTTTGTTTGTTTATAACAACTGTATAACTAACTTTTTTTTTAAGTGGTTGGTTAATTTATGTGTTTTATGTAGGTATATAAAAAGTAAACTAGCAAGAGCACTGAAATTTGTAGGAATAGCATTATAGTTACTGTAAACAAATAACTTTAGTCGCAGTCAACTAAATATAACTAAAGAACTTTATACTCGTTCTACATTTTATGTAACTAACTTTATCTGAGAAAATTGGAACTAACAAACTAAAAGTTAAATAGCTTTTAGAGCCATTACGGGCAATCTCGGTATTTTCCGATGAAGAAAGAAGTTGGAATTATTTACGGTTTTTGTTCAAAATAAAGGATATTATGTCCGAATATACAAGGAAGAACTGGAACTAGTAGCTCTGAAAACTGGATCGTTATATATAAGTAAGATCCATCTACTTTATCAATTAGACAAATGTATACTGATTTTTACACACCTTAAGATCCATCTACTTTATCAATTAGACAAATGTATACTGATTTTTACACACCTTAAGATCCATCTACTTTATCAATTAGACAAATGTATACTGATTTTTACACACCTTAAGATCCATCTACTTTATCAATTAGACAAATGTATACTGATTTTTACACACCTTAAGATCCATCTACTTTATCAATTAGACAAATGTATACTGATTTTTACACACCTTAAGATCCATCTACTTTATCAATTAGACAAATGTATACTGATTTTTACACACCTTAAGATCCATCTACTTTATCAATTAGACAAATGTATACTGATTTTTACACACCTTAAGATCCATCTACTTTATCAATTAGACAAATGTATACTGATTTTTACACACCTTAAGATCCATCTACTTTATCAATTAGACAAATGTATACTGATTTTTACACACCTTAAGATCCATCTACTTTATCAATTAGACAAATGTATACTGATTTTTACACACCTTAAGATCCATCTACTTTATCAATTAGACAAATGTATACTGATTTTTACACACCTTAAGATCCATCTACTTTATCAATTAGACAAATGTATACTGATTTTTACACACCTTAAGATCCATCTACTTTATCAATTAGACAAATGTATACTGATTTTTACACACCTTAAGATCCATCTACTTTATCAATTAGACAAATGTATACTGATTTTTACACACCTTAAGATCCATCTACTTTATCAATTAGACAAATGTATACTGATTTTTACACACCTTAAGATCCATCTACTTTATCAATTAGACAAATGTATACTGATTTTTACACACCTNTTTGCATTCCTTATTGGTTTATTACTGATAAAAAACATTGTGACCCCCCGGGGAATCGAACCCGGACTCTTGAGATCGAAGACCAGAAATCATAATTACATAATGGGTATGCTTACTCATCTACAAAACCCTAAAAAGTACTTGGGGCAAGTACTTCCCTGTGATTTTTTTATATTCTTATTTAAACGGTTTGAGGTTCCTTAAGTCCAAAAAAAAGTGGTTTATAAAAAATGTTTGTCGTCTGTGCAGTGCAACTGCGTGTAGCCTAAACTACTGAGCCAATTAGTGACGAAATTTGGCATACATGTCCAAAAAAATCATACCACTAGGAGAAATCAAGAAATGAATTTTACCTCCAAATTTTAGGGCTATACTCCCCAAAAAACACTAACAAAACGTGAAAAAAAAAAAATTCTTGAAAAAAGTTCCAAGTTTTTCTTTATAAGGGGAACAACAACAACAACAACAACAATATAAAGAAGACAACAATCCAAAGTAGTATCTAAAGAAGTGCCACCTTTATAAACACAGCCTAAAAGTTTTCTCCTTGCCAACTTTAATTTTGTAGACTTCAAAATCTATTTAAACAATTGCGAATATTGATGCTCGTCAGTTTAATATAAGTCGAAGATCTAATGTGGTTAACATCATTATATGGATGCGTATGAGGAAGCAATTATATTACGGTACGTGTCAAGTGAGACAGTAAGCTTCTTATAAGATTATATTTGAAGCGAGCACATAATTTTCCTGCCAAAAGCTGCGGTTAATAACGATAGGAAATAAGGAAAAGATATACCTATCTTAACCACATATCTGGTTCACACTTAAAGAAAGTTGCCAACTTGCCTTCTATCACGAGATCCAGGTCTTATACTTAATCTATTCCTATTCGATTGTTTCTTCTAGCTGGTATATCTTAGGAGACGTCACCTATGTGGGCAAATTGGTGCGTGTCTCAACCGAAAATCTGAACTAAAAAACTTTCTAGACAATCATTAACATGACTTCTGTCGCATAACATAAACTATGTGTTTCACACCCCATTTTTTTACCGCATATAATTTTTTTTAAAGATGATTACCCTCGCAAATGATTTTGGCCCACTTTATATTTTCGTCATGCAAAAGATTTAAAATAGAGTAATTTAGCCGTTTAATAGGTCTGGCACGGATTTCACGGTAATCTACAGAAGGAAAGTTTCCTATTTAATAAACAGCATTGTTTTTCATCGTAACCTAGACACTATCTTTTCTCTTCGAGTTAATTACGTTTTGTCTTGAAACTCGACTTAAAAGATAAGTTTTACTTGGAGACAACCAGGTTTAAGGAACACCAGAAAACTAAACTAAAACCATGTTAAGATTTTAAAACCAAAAATGTGCAGCAGTTTATTTTATTTGTAACCCCATAACTCAGCGGTAATAAGTAAAGGCCCCACATACACGATCAATCATTTTGCGCAAACCTGATGTAGGGCAAATTTAGGCCGTACACGTCAAACATCATGTTTGCGCAAACATCAAACAGCCCCATAAACGGTCAAAATTTTTGCGCAAAAAATGATGTTTGCGCAAATGTTTGACCGTGTATGGGGGCCTTAACACTGTTAATTCAACTATTAAAATGAACGAACCGTCGAAGAATATTATCATTGGTAAAACTGTAGTAGGAGAAGAGGTTAGAAAATTGGGGAGGGGGCTCACTCGAATGTACTATTTAGAATTTAGACAAAGGGATATCATCTCTAAAATGTATCAATTACATTTTAGAGATTTTATGAGTATATAGATATAAGCTTTCAAATGTACAAATCTTAAAAATCAACTGCTTTGACAAAGGGATATAATCTCTTAAATATTGTATAATCTTAAGTGTATAAATGAAGCGAAATTGTACAGCCAAGCAATTCTCGACTGTATTGATAACTGCAAATTAGCCTCATTATTAAGAATAAAAATTCTGAAACTACTATTCTAATTCTTAATAATTGTCGACCAAGGATATGTTTTTGAGCGCTCTATCCATATTTCGACATTTCAATGTTTTTTCCATTTGTCTAATTGATAATATGTTGGTTAGAGCGCTATACAGTAAAATATAGAGGTCCGTGGTTCGAGTCCCGGCACTGGAGTCAATTTTTCTCTGTCTATCTCTCGTTGTTAATAATAATTCTAATTTGATTTAAATTAAAATGTAAACTTTCCGTAGTATGAATACTACCTAAAACTTAAAAATAAATAAATATTTTTAAAATTTATTCCCAACGTAGAGACGAAGGAAAAAAATAATATAAAGCTTCATCACAACTATAGTCTTAATTTAAAATGTTTTAAAAATAAAAATTGCGATCCTATATGTTAAATATTATTACCAGCATTTTATTTCTAAGGTATTAATACAACGTGGAAGCACTTAACAGCTTAAAGTATCAAATATAGTATTAAAAAACTGTGAGTAGTATTAAACATAGAATAATTTATAAGAAATATTCAAGCCCAACCCGCACTGCTTTTTATCAAATAAGTAATCTCCGGATTTTTCATTTCAAAGGATTTAGCAAAAAGCTCTATCTTTATGTATATAGAAATATTTAAAGAATGACGACTCACTTAGAATCTGTATCCTAGTTTTTTCATCATATCATATATGAAAAGTCAGCTTCAAATATTCTATCCCTAACAAAATTCTCGGTAAAAAAAAAAACCATTAACGATTTTCATATCTCTCTGAACTTTTCAACCTTTGAACCGTACCATCATATCATACATTATTTTCACTACAAAATAAATATGAATTGAAAATGATAATTTATATTTTATGACCTGAAAAAATACATAAATATTTTCATATCTTAATACATTTATTAAGTAACTAACCACTAATTCTTTAAGTAACCAAATAGAAAAAAAATATATTTTTTAAAAGTTTCTGGAAAAAGTTCTAAGAAACATAAGTTAAATAGTGGAGGGAAGAATTAATTAGGTATAGTTTTTTTCTTTATATATTACTAGGGGGCTCCGCCCCCTACTCGCTTCGCTCGTCAACCCCCGAAAAGACG
>KZ651358.1:191928-204470 GCA_001010745.2 Gerris buenoi
CAAAAACCCCCCCCCCCCCCACACTTACATTTTGAACAGTTTGAGATAAATTAATGAAACTTGGGGGATCCGTGCCATGTAAAGTTTGCTTTCATGCAATTGCGCACTAGAGGCAACTACTTTGCCCCCAGGCCACCCAGCTTTCAAATTTGTGTGTATATTTTTGCTATTTTGGATTCTACGGTGAATAATAATAAAATTTTACTACAAACATTTTTTCTATCTCTAATATTTTGCCTCCAATAGGGAAGCAGAGATAGCAAAATAATCCCTCCAAAATAGTAAAAAAATAACACTTACGTATATCGTTATAAAATCTAAAAAGTTTGAAAAAAACAAAAATGGAACATGGGGGATTTGTACCATGTAAAGGGAATGAGGAATTCATCCGCTAACAATCTACCATTTTTATACTTTTGCCCCGTATAGGAGGCAAAAATATTGGAGATAAAAAAAAAGTTCGAAGTGAAATATTCTTATTTTTCATCGTAGAATCCAAATCTGTAATTAAAAATATACACTCCTATTTGCGCGATTGCATGAAAACTAACTTCCCTTTATACATGCTACGGATCCCCCGAAATTCATTAATTTATCTCAGACCGTTCAAAATTTAAGAGTGGGGTGTATAATTAATAATTACTGTTGCATTATTGTTATTAATTGTTATAACAAACAAGTTAGTAGTGTTATCTGTGTATTCAATACTAGTGTTTACTAAGCGTTCCAGCAGAGCTCTCCAAAAAATTCGTCAAAAAGCTGTGGTCCTGCCCGCCCCACCCAAGTTCATATAAAAGCATTCAAAAGATCCCGCCGGGTTTTTGCGTTGCAGCACTGCCCACTTGGCCCACAGTGTGCGCTTACCTTAAAAGAACACAAATTTAAGACCTAAAATCTAAGTATTTTGTCATAAATCTGCGTCTACATAACTACATAAAAAGGTTATGTAGCTCTTCTAACGTTCTTATCAATTTTAAGCAATGATCGACACATACCGAAATTACGATGACACTATGTGCCTCCTAAAGAATATTTTGTCACATACATTAAAAATCTACACCCATAAAATGATACGTAGGCTACACATAAAACTCTACTAACCCCCTAAATTCAGAAGTTTTTCAAATAAATGTACACCTGTAGAATGCCATAGTATTTATAATCATATATGTACATAGACAGTATAAGATGAATCTATAGTGATATTTGGCTGTAGAAGCCCTTTTTAACTTTACGATTAGGGGTAATGTGGGGCTATGGTGTCACCGGGGTTATTGTGACCAACTCATTTTTTTGTAGGGAATTTTTGTTTTTTTTTCTCTACCTGTTTGTTAAGAATGAAGCAACATTGTTTCTAGTTTCAGAATCTGACACTAGGAGAATTATTACTATTTAAATTCCCTACAAAAAAATGAGTTGGTCACAATAACCCCGGTGACACCATAGCCCCCAACTTACCCTACATCTTAAGTTATCTTTCTACAAAATATATTCCTAATATGCTTAAAATAATAAATATACTTAAAATGTGGCCTATAAAGAAGCTATAAACCTTGATCAATATTGTAATCGAGAATTGAATAATAAACAAAATTACTCCTGCTGCGGAGGACGCACCCGAGTTGACACCAATAAACTTAATATTACGTATAGGGTCTATTTGATGGATGTTGAGGAACAAAATACTATTTACCAAAAGTACCCTATCTCGAAAAGAAAAGTATATCTGTTTAATACGTATTTTATTATTATTATTGTTATTTTNGGGCTAATCCACACTTATCAATACAGTCGAGAATCTATTGGCGGACAATCTCGCTTGATTTATACACTTAAAGAGGTAATATCCCTTTGTCAACACAGTTCGTGTTTAAGGCGGCTTTCACACTGCGTGCGAGACCGATTCCGCTTGAGAAGCAAATACATGTATTTGCATGGGTCTATTCACATTAAACGCCGAGTGAGACCGGGCCGAGCGTTTCTGTTAGCTAAGCGTTTTCGGCGACCAAAAACGCTTTTCATTGTATAAAATATTATCAGTTTTTTTTTCTATAATAAAAAATTATAAAATACGTTATTCATGGAATATTCTTTTTAAAAATGTGAGCTAACGGGTGAAAAAAAAGTGATTTTCTTTAAATATAAAATTTAAAAAAAAATTTTGCCGGATGCGAGAAAAACACCTTGCATACGCAATAAATTTAAAAAAAATAATAGAAATGCGCTAGTTGGCTAGGGTACCGTTTAATGCATAGTGAATAGCGTAAAATTTCATGCTTATTGTGAATTGTACACGAAAAAGCATAAAACTTTACACGTTTTTTTACTGCATTAATGATTTCGTATACTTATTAGTTATCAGTTCTGTTTCAAGATTGAAACCAATAGAGGTTACAAGAAATCCCATAGCGTAAACTAACGAAATCACAAGTTTAATGCGTAATCCGACGCGTTAATTTCATGATTCTTTGCCTATTGCTAAGAACATATGAAACTTTACCCGTTCGTTTTACTGCATTTAGGATTTTACGCATTTACATTTAAAAAGTCAAGACTAAATCATTTATACCAAGGAGGATGCTAACGCATCGGCTAAAGAAAAAGGTTAATGCGGTGTCCAACGGGTAAAATTCCATATTTAACTTCAGAAATCTGAAACTTTACCCGTTCGTTATACTGCATTTAGGATTTAACGAATTTACAATTAAAAAGTCAAGACCAAATCATTTATGCAAGGGAAATCCTAACGCATCGGCTTAAAAAAAAGGTTAATGCGGTGTCCAACGGGTAAAATTCCATATTTAACTTCAGAAATCTGAAACTTTACCCGTTCGTTATACTGCATTTAGGATTTTACGCATTTACATTTAAAAAGTCAAGACCAAATCATTTATGCAAGGGAAATCCTAACGCATCGGCTTAAGAAAAAGGTTAATGCGGTGTCCAACGGGTAAAATTCCATATTTAACTTCAGATATCTGAAACTTTACCCGTTTTATCCAACAGCATTAATATGTTACTGAGATTTATAATAATTACATGTTTTCTCACAGCTTTAACAAGAGATTTAAGTAACAAGAAATCGGAAGATTAACATCTTAAACAAACCAATTTTGGTATAATTGAAGAGCTCACAATCAAAAGGATATTATTTTAGAATGCATCAGGAGCTAACACTGACAAATCAAAGCCTTACCGCTTATACCTACTTTTACCAGTTCCGTTTCCGTTTCGAAATATTTGTACTATGGTACTTCTTTAGACTGTTACTCCCCAATGTCTTTTTAAAATATAAAATGACTAATTAAATTACAAAAAAGACAAAGTGATGTGTTAATGTACTTTGGGACAGACACAATTTGGTTGGGTCACACATCTGTTTTTATAAGTTGAGTAACATCCTAAAGAATAGCATTCCGTACATCTTCTTTAGATTGTTACTCCTCTCTGTTTTCTTAATAAGGGGAGTAACAATCGAAAGAAGTGCCTATACTATTTAAGTATATTGATGACAGTCCAGGAGATAGCGTGCAAAAAAGTGTCTGACTAACATCAAGCTAGAATTTTGTATACAAGTCAATCTTAGCGCCTTTTAAGAATATGTGGTCGACTAAGTTCGTCTGCGGGATATAACTTGGCAATAGGCATTTGAAAAAAACAAACCGGTGGAGAGCGGCCATGTCTCACCAATTATGGTGGACAGTATGATTTTCATGATCCTGAGTACAGAATTAGTTAGTAGACCAAAAATCAAGTCGATGTTATTTTCACACTTGATAGGTTAGTTATTCAAATATTACTAAAAATCAACGTAGTCACCTGTCAAGGGACAAACTAACATCAACTTGATTTTCGGTCTACTAACTAATTCTGTACTCAGGATCATGAAAATCACATTTTCCACCATAATTGGTGAGACATGGCCGCTCTCCACCAGTTTGTTTTTTTCAAATGCCTATTACCAAGCTATTCCTCAGACGAACTTAGCGGACCACATATTCTTAAAAGGCGCTAAAAGATTGACTTGTATACAAAATTCTAGCTTGATGATAGTCAGACACTTTTTGCACGCTATCTCCTGGACTATGAGTAAACTAATAATATTTTTATATCTTGACCCACATCCTTGTACTGTCACACTTAATCGAAAAAGAAGTTTTTAGTTTATCCACATCTTTGTCCAAAACGACAAAAACGTGATTTTTTCCATAAAAAGATCAAACAAATCGACGGGCAAGGCCAGTTTACTTTAAGATAGATTTTACGTAATGAATGATTACGAAGTGGTTAAATATGAACTCTTGTCGATCTATACAGTAAACTTTGTAAGTCCTCGATAAAATGTAAATATAGAAAAGTCGAATCAAATCTGAATTATAATACTAGGATTCTATCCTTCTTATCTGCCCCATAAATCTTTAAGGGACCATCTTTTGAATATATTAATCGCAAGGTTTTGAAGTTCACTTAAGAGCCATCCTATTCTCATTCAAATGCTTCCATAAATTAAATTCTTTTGTCATGCTACAGACAACTAATGAAAGGCGATTTATATAGGTTTTTTAAGGATAACATTCTTTAATACACACAGGTAAGTAACCTTCGAAAATTTTGCATCTAAATAATACGAATAAATTTCGTAAAACTGAATCCCATTAACACCGTGTTGACTTACTCAAAAAGTTTTATTTTATTTTTTTTTTTTAATAACTATTTTACTTTATATACTATTTTTTATAACTATATTAGTAAAAACAGTGAAGTCTCTCTATTTTTTTTTTTTTATTTTTTTTTTTTTTATTTTAGTACCCCGAAAAAAATCAACCTTCGACATCAATTACTATAAAGAACCATTTAAACATTTATTTATCTACGATTGTTACGAAAATATAACATTGTATCTGTGTTTAGATGAGTAGAAAGTGATTCTTTGCTCTTTACATACTTGTATTCGTTGCGCATGCGCGTTTCATAATTCTGAAGAATTCCTCTTTTTTTCCGCCCTAGGGCGGTAAAGAGGAAGAATTCTTCATCTTAAGGCGGCTTTCACACCGCGTACGAGACAGAGCGAGGCCGATTCTGCTTGAGAAACAAATACATGTATTAGCATGGGACTATATACACATTTAACGCCGAGCGAGACAGGGCCGAGCGAGACCGAGCCAACCCGGGCGTTTTTTCGAGCATTTATGTTAGCTAAGCGTTTTCGGCAGCCGATAAGCGTTTTCAGCCGCTGAACACGCTTAGCTAACAAAAACGCTCGAAAAAAACGCCCGGAACAGCTCGGTCTCGCTCAGCGTTGTCTTGCTCGGCGTTTAAAGTGAATAATAGCCTCATGCTGATACATGTATGTATATGTTTCTCAAGCGGAATCGGCCTTGCTCGGTCTTGCACGCAGTGTGAAAGCCGCCTAACGCACGATTAGTTTGTTTCCATTTAACAAAACTAATTTGCTGTTTGTTTAATAAAAGTAACTGATTATATATATTTTTTATGTGAAAATCAACGAGTGATTTAAGTGATTATGACGAATATGAGGAGAATAATATGCCTCCCGAAATAATTAATTCGGCACAAAGTACAACTAATGCCATCTTTATCAAAAGAAAAATACGAACTTACATTCAGAAAGCTTATTATTTTTTTCAGTATTTATTATTAAAATCTAACAATCGTAGATAAAGTAAGGTACGCAACTCGTGCGAAAACGGCATTTTGCATTGCTCGTGTGGTTTTACTATACCCTCGCTCTTGCTCGGGTGCAAACTCCATCCTCACATGCCGCACTAGAATGGTACTATTCCCCACCTTTCAACGTAGGTGATATGTTAGTAGTTCTGGTGACGTTGCCTAACCAGATATTTCCGCATCAAAAATGCCATGAAAGGGCTAATCCACACTTATCAATACAGTCGAGAATCTATTGGCGGACAATCTCGCTTGATTTATACACTTAAAGAGGTAATATCCCTTTGTCAACACAGTTCGTGTTTAAGGCGGCTTTCACACTGCGTGCGAGACCGATTCCGCTTGAGAAGCAAATACATGTATTTGCATGGGTCTATTCACATTAAACGCCGAGTGAGGCCGGGCCGAGCGAGACTGAGCCGACTCAGGCGTTTTTTTCGAGCGTTTTTGTTAGCTAAGCGTTTTCGGCGACCAAAAACGCTTTTCAGCGGCCGAAAATGCTTAGCTAACAAAAACGCCCGAGACGGCTCGGTCTCGCTCGGCGTTTAATGTGAATAGACACATGTTAATACATGTATTTGCTTCTTAAACGGAATCGGCCTCGCTCGGTCTCGCAAGCAGTGTGTAGCCGCCTAAGATACATTTGAAAGATTATATCTAACTAATTAAAACATTTTAGAGATGTCATATCCCTTTGTCTTAAGACAGTACATTCGAGTGAGGTCCACCCAATTTTCTAACCTCATTTTCTAGGTGGCTTAATAACTGCAGTGCAGTTTTACCTATGACAGTATCCTAAAGAAAAACATTTGTTTTTAACAAGGCTGTCTTAGCCTCCTATAACCTTGGATTTTGCTCTAACTAAATTCAATCTCGACCTTATGTGATCAATTCAAAAAAATCCCCGTTATATCCTCGTTAACTTAATAGGAAAAATTATTTTTCTAATTCTCCTTTGTAAGAAAATCTCTAATGATTAATAAAATGCAAAAAGAGTAGGCTAAAACCACTGATTTTAAATCCTAAAGGCCCCCATACACGGTAAGAATGTTTACGCAAACATTTTGACCGTGTATGGGGCTGTTCGACGTTTACGCAAACTTGTTGTTTGACAAGGTATGGCTTAAATTTTGCCGACATCAGGTTTGCGCAAAATGTTTGATCGTGTATGGGGGCCTTTATGTGTACTTTTAAATAAAATACTTCTAAAAATATCATCCCTTCCTCATGAAGTTGGTGCAGAAATATTACAGAAACTACTGAGTAAAGAATTTAGACGATTACCTTCCTCTACCTACTTTACAGCGGGGTAGAGAGAGGTCGCTGTTAAACGCAGAATAAAAAATACAATTTAATACAGCTGGCGATCAGGATAAAAAGCCTTTGATTGTAAACTTCGTAAGATTCTCTCCTCATGTACGTAAGCGGCTAGTATTTTAGGCTCTGTTCTTGGCTCAGATGAACGAAGATTGCGTGCATAGATTACGGTAACATCACCGGCGTTTCCATGAACTTGCTCTCCTTGACCTGTTCTTCCCATATCTTAAGGTCCATGAAAGTGCCAATACTGTAATAACTTACAATTGCGGTCTTTAAATTTGGCGGTTTTGTGCTATAAACAGCGTTAAGAGGTCTTAAATGCAAATATTGAATTTTCTCACAAATTCCAACAAAATTAAAGAAGAAATATGCGGTAAGATAGCAAAACATCTTGGGCACCAACTGTATTATAATGTACACACTTTTCTGCATCAAAGCGGACCTCTCAACCCAGCTTAAAAGTGGTTGCAAGTAGATTATTATAATACAATTACCAATTAACTAAATAATGCTTTATCGTTTGCTTTAACTGTACATATTTAGCGGTTTAATTTTTGCACAGAAGAGATGCGTTCTTTTGTCTAAAAATATGTTTTTTCAAAAGAACACGTCTCATTATTAAAAGCAGACATTAATGACCATATTAAAAATTTACTTTTGGCAAATGTCAGAACAAAGGCCATTTGAAAAAAAAATATATATTACATAGAAATATTAATATTAAAATCACTAAGTTTGAGTTTACTATGTTATGAAATATACTGAGTTTTAATAATATGAAAAATTTAATTAAAAACACTATTGCTTTTAAAAATAAATATAAAATATAGCAAAAAAATGGGGGGTTAACATTTAAATAAGGACTCTGATTGTGACATTTCCCTAAAATTAAAGAATTTTACCTAATCGGTATGAGAGCTAATTCTTCCTGTCTAACTATCATTCCTGTATTAAAATACAAAGTTTATAAATAAATCATTTATACTTACAGAAATTTAAATAATAAAAAAAAGTCATGCACAAATTTCAAGATTTTCAAGCTAAGAAGGCTAAAATATAATGATTAGATTATCAGTAAAAAGGTTGTTTACAATCATTCTGTTTAAGACAATCTGCGTCCGCTTTTCGTATTATTTGTGCTTATGAAAATCGTCAAGAACACATGACAACTCTTGTACAATATTCGTACGGATATATTACAGTATATTGGATAAAAAATAACTTTCTAATCCAAGACGAAATGATCCGTTTGACATAAGAGCGGACGGCAACATCGATAACATATTATAACCTCCTACATAAACAAACCTCAGATTCAAATTCAAATTCCCTCCACAAATTCTTTTCTTAGGTTCGATTTAGCCGACAGGAATCTATTATAATATATTTGGTAAAGGTATATAATAGTAGAATATCAATTTCGTATAAGGCAGGGAAATATCACCCGGGGAACGGTTTAAACTCGTAAATACGCGAACAGGTTTTAAAAAAAGGTCGCATTCCGGTCGTCGGACGACCGGGAAAAATAGGTTATTGTCGGCCTGAAGAGATTTCCGGCCTAATCGAATAATAAACAACATGTTTCGACCGTCTAAGATCGGTTAGAACAAACTATTTGACACTGTATCTCGGGATTACGCTACTTCACTTCGCTACACACTAAAACTGCGGTTTTCGCCACGAAAACGTAGCGACATAAAACTGACAGTTAATTTAATAGATTGAAGATTTAATTCCGAGTCATTTAACTTCATTCAGAGCAATAAACCGGCGGTTAAAACTATTTTAAAAACGAAAAACATAAAACACTATTTACGAATGTGCGGTTTCCCGCCGAAATCGAGAGCCGATTCCATCGAACAAATTATACGTACTATATATACTATACACGTATTATAATTTCTATTATATATACTACGACACTTGGTAAAAAGGGCAATAAATGACTTACGTGCCGAGAAGCTGCTTGAGGGTGTATTTCTCCTCGACGGACGGAGTCTGCCTATCGCTCTCTCTGGCATCTTTCTTCGCCTTTTTAGCAGCGTCTTTTTTACCGAATAATGGCATCTCGGACTTCTTATATGTATATCGAAGGATTTAAAAATAAAAGAACCGTCCGAATATAAACCGGGACGGTTAGATATAAGTAAAAAAACAAAAAAAAAAAAAAACAACGGGGTTTAAAAGTCTTTATTGATCAAAATACTGGTTTCCCAGTGGTTCTGGACATAGAAAGAAATTCTGAAGTCCGAATTCAATTACATTTTTGGTCATGACCATAAGTCGTCAAAAAGAGAGAAATTTTTTTTTTTTCTTTTTTTTTTAATGGACGTTAATGTTTTGATAAGTAAGGTTAAGAGCGCTAGGGGGCTGCTTAGGCGAAGTTAACGCAGAGAGACCGTTAACCGAACTGAGCGATTTCTCGTGCGCGGTCCTACTTATAGCCTCGGCGACCCGCAGGTCTGCCACCCTTGCCACCCCACATATCCCCACCCTGCATCCAGCCACTCCTAACCCCCTCTTTAACGCTGCGCGACGCGGTCTCGCGCGCTGCGCTAGTTTATCCTCCCTTCGCTCCTTGTTCGATTCCACGAACCGACCTTTTCACCGAACAAAGGGAGTCGAGCCGGTAGGTAGTAGAGAGCGGAGGACGGGGAGGGGGTTTCGCTTTAAATTATATCGCCGAAGAGGCATAAATAATAACTTATGATTTCGCCGGCTATTCGCCCAGACTTGTGTACATCCTTAACCTTCTTCCTCTGTAAATATAAACTTCGATAACAAATAAACTTATAAAATATAAAATTAACTATAAATTTAACACCTGAACTTTATATTTTATGAGAAATAGAAATATTGCAAATCGGCGGACATTGTTTAATTTCTCGGAAGTTCCAGTCCTACATCGGCCCCTCCCCGATCCTCAGACACGCCCCTTCATTACCGGGGGATGTTCAGGTAAAGTAATGACGGCTATAGGAGGGGGTACTTCGACACCAATAATACATATTAAATTTAAAATAAATTAAAAAAAAATCAAGTCTCCGGAGAAAAGTTCATAGGTACCTTGGTGGAGTAAGGCTACGCCGGAACCCAATAAATGTATTATTCCTATTGCACTTATAGGGTCCGTAGGCAAAACCAAGGACCCTTATATTTTCCTGCGTGTGTCTGTCTGTCCGTCCGTCCGTCGCCTGCTCTCACGGTTACACCTTTCGTCCGATGAAATTTGGCATGTATATGTCTTGTACCTACCCACACATGTTACTATAGCGACTTAAAAAAAAAATATATAAAAAAAAAAATTAGGGTAAAAAAACTTAAGGGTTAAAATTGTTTTATTTTTTTTTCGACATCGTGAGGGGTATCATATGAAAGGGTACGTCGAGTTGATTTAAAAAATATATAATTCTTTAGTATAATTTTGATAGCGCGAGCGTAGGTAAGTTGAAAGTGGGTATGAAACGTGTCCCCCCCCCCCTCTATCTCGCTTATGGAAAGAGCAAAAAATCTGAAAAAATTCCTGAACATTCTTCGACCAAAAGTAAAGATACCACTTTTTGGAAATTTCGAAAAACATATTATTTTATTTTTTATTGACAAAATACTTTTTTTTTTTAATTATGGTATTTTCGATGTATTTATATGGTTGTAGTCTGGTTCAATGGCTAAAAAATATTTATCAGAAGTTAGTTTATGTGTTTTGAGAATATCAGACCCATAGGATAGTTCAAAGTAAGCTTTTAAGCATTTTAATAAGCACCATCAATAGGGTACTACTTAAACTATACAGTGTGGCCTACGGACCATCGCTGTGTGCTGACCAGCACATACTTGACCTGTTTATTTATTTCCGTAGCCATGTTGATTGTTGATAAGAACTTTTTTGTGTAGCACAAATTTTCTCTTGGGTTCCAATGTGTTACTGGTTCATTCTGGGACATCCTATATAGACTATAGAGCATCAACCAAAGTTTATGTGTTTATCAATAAACCAAGCAAATGACGCAGATTTTGTCATTTATGGACTTAGCTATTAACAAACATTAAAGATATCTTAAAATAACAATATAGCAAGTAAAACGCCAACCGTGCGTTTCCTAACTTGTTTTTATTATTATTTTGACCCCGGAATAAAACAATCGAATATATTTAGTACATTATCAGTGAACGTTCAAACGTCAATACAGAAATATTTGAGTGATAACGCACTTACGATAAACAAAACAAAACCAGAAATAAAAACCTTATCAGGAATTCTTTAACTCAAAACTAAAAACATCAACAAAGAAAGTTTATCTGTAATAACATTAGTTATAATGTTGTCAACTAATTTAATATAACATGCGATAAACAAATATTGTATTACGGTAAATAAATAATCAGTACTTCAACGATAATCTGCAAAACTGATAAAACCTTCAAACCTGCCAAGAATGTTAAGCTAATTATCGCTTCAGTAATATCTAAATCACGCATGTGTTCCTTATTATATAGTTATATAAATAAATCGTTAAGCCTATTCGTTAGTTAAGATATTTGCTTTCATGATAGCAACTATCGCATCAACTATCACCCTATAAGCTTCATAATTGATTCTGTCATGATAGAACTATCAACCATCACACTATCGCGTCTGGCGAGATAGTAAAGTATTCTATTGCGGTAGTCATAGTGCTCACATGGCAGATGTAAGAACTATCACGCCAGGCAACCGCATTTATTTCAATTAAAAAATGTTTGTTCTGATTTGTTGATCCTTAAATAGATGCAATAACTTATCAAAATTGATTTACTTCATTTTACTTCTTCTAAGTATAAAATTTAGCCCGTTGCTAAATTTTCTACTACAGTCTACTCGTCGTGTAGACGTAGACTGTACACCTCCACGATAGTTCTATGACGTTGACTGTCATGATAGTTCTATCGTGAGAGAATTATAACCGTTTAGCGTAAGAAATTAAGTAAGTAAATTACCTACATATCTTATTTCAACCTGATTATAAAATTTTTTCCTTCGAAATATGAAAAATAAAAACATCCATATTTCGAATATTATCAATTTTTGGGATTATTAGTTGTTACACCGTTAATTCTGTCTGTGAATGGGCAACGGCTAAATCTTTTATCTTTAAATTATTAATGTGCCATTAAATATTTTCTGTAAAATTACTTGCAATCATCATTTTCTTCATTTTGTCCTGACGGTTAACTTCGTTTACATCTATTATTACTTTTAGCGTGCAGTTAATCTGCTCACACTATTTAATATTTTTCTTTCTTTACGTACTAAAAATGCAAATCGGAAAATATAGTTCTACGTAATGATGATACAACTTAGTTTTGGTGATTTCCTATTATTATACCGAAATAAACGAAATTAATAAGCAATAAAATTTTATAACTTTTTTTATAAATTTATTTTTTATTAATTTATAAATTTTTTAACTAATGAATTAATGTCATATTAATCAAAAGAGAAATATGAACTTACTAACAGGAAGTTTATTATTTTTTTCTGAATTTATTATTAA
>KZ651358.1:221240-239549 GCA_001010745.2 Gerris buenoi
GAAACTTAAGTTCTAGAATGCATTGCTCTCTTTCATTTTTATTTTTTGGCGAATTTATTTATTTCAGGAATAAGAAATGGTTATTGGAAATATAATTAAAAAAAAGTATTGCTACGCTAAGGCAACCACATTTATTCCAATAACAATAAATGTTTGTTTTGATTTGTTGGTCTAAATACATAAAATAACTTATCTAAATAGATATATAAATTAATTTACTTAATTATTTAGTTTTTAATTTTTTAATTATTATATTTTTATTTCAAAATAAAAAAATTAAGCCCGTTGCCATGGGCTTGAAGGCTCCATATAATACAGGGTGTTTCACGATAAATGTTACAAACTTCGGAAGGTGATAAGGTACACCCCAAAAGCAATAAAAAATTTCCTCTTGACCCCTGTCCAATTCTCAAGTATAAGGGAAATATTTCGGGTATTCTGGTATTTTTTGTAAAACATGAGTTTTCTTCAAATAAATTGTCATACCTCTCAAACTGTTGAACTTAAAGCATATTTCAATATACCATTCAAAAGCTCATTAAATTTCCATTAAGGATACAAACCTTAAAAGTTTCTAAACACATTTCTAACTATGTCAATACAATCGCAATTGAAGTTACTAAAATTCGGAAAATGTTATTTGTGTCTGCCACAAAAACAATTCTTTAGCCTTAGCCTGGCAAATTTCTCCAAAAGCTTCTCCTTTTAATAAGCTTTCCAACTGTATACTCAACTGTGATTCCGTTAATTAAAAAGTTAGAAAGCGAAAAACAGGACAGAAGGGGCAGACGAGGGTGACAAATCAGCAGTCCACACGTATTTCCCGCGATAGCTTTCGAACGGTTTGAACTGGAGATTCCAAATTTGACACAAAAAACGCCCAAAACACCACTGACTGAAGTCGGAGGTGTTTGTTTTGAGCGTGTTTTTGTGTCAAATTTGAAATCTCCATTGACCATTTTTGGAATTTCCACGGACTCTGGGAGGGAATGACTACATATTTACGTTTCCTTCAAAATGAACTGCATGGACTCCTTGAGGACTTATACCACTACAAGAAAGAAGGTGATTAATTTTTTTATCATGATGGGGCACCACCTACTTTTAGTAGAGCAGTGAGAGATCATTTAAATAAAACTTTCACTTCTTGGATTGTTAGAGATGGAACTATTCCCTGGCCCCCAAGATCCTAGACCAAAATCATTTAGATTTTTATATGTGGAGATTTTCAAAGGAACAAGTCTACCACCCAGTTTCATTTAAATGATCTCTCATTGCTTATTAAGAGTAGGTGATGCCCCGTCATGTTAAAAAATCAATTGCAGTCCTTCTTGTAGCGGTATAAGTCCTCAAGGAGTCCATACAGTTCATTTTGAAGGAAACGTAAATAGTCATTCCCTCCTAGAGTTCGTGGACGTCCCAAAAATTGACCAATAATTACACAATTAATAACACCGATCCAGAATGAATAAACCCAAAGAATGTGACACCAAATTCCATTATTTTTTAAAAACCACTAAACCAATTTCCCTGGCCAACGACGTCGGTGGTATTTTGGGCGATTTTTGTGTCAAATTTGGAATCTCCAGTTCAAACCGTTCGAAAGCTATCGGAAAGGCGTGTGGATTCCTGGTTTGTCACCCTCGTCTGCCCCCTTCTGTCCTGTTTTTTCGCGTTCTAACTTGAATTTCTCTAGCAATTTTTAACGGAATCTCTAAGTTGAGTATACTGTTGGAAAGCTTATTAAAAGGAGAAGTTTTTAGAGAAATTAATTATTAATTATAGGCTAAAGAATTGTTTTTGCGGCAGACACAAATAACATTTTCCGAATTTAAGTAACTTGCGATTGTATTGACATTGTTAGAAATGTGTTAAGAAACTTTTAAGGTTTGTATTCTTAATGGAAATTTAATGAGCTTTTCAATGGTTTATTCAAATAAGATTTAAGTTCAACAGTTTGGGTGATATGACAATTTTTATGAATAAAACTCGTGTTTTACAGAAAAACCAGAAAACCCGAAATATTTCCCTTATACTTGAGAACCGGACAGGGGTCAAGAGGATATTTTTTTATTGCTTTTGGGGTGTAGAATCACCTCCCGAAGTTTGTAACATTTATTGTAAAACACCCTGTATAGTATAATAGATTTCNTTTAACTGCATGTTTCATTGCAGACATATGCATTAATGGTGCAGTCCGCAGATGCACCAGGATGCATTTCTTCTTATCTTCAGGGCTCATATAAACTGCAGTTATCTTGTCTCTTGAATTTATGTTTTTTTAACGTAGCAAATATTACTTCCTCTTAGTATAAACTTCTATAACTCAACTGTGCCGCATCTGTGACTTCATTTATTAGTGTACATTCATGTATATGTACACAATTGTACAAAGTTGATGACTGTTATAAAGTGGTTGTTTTATTTACAATATTAAAGTCAGTCAACTCTTAATTACTTTCTTCTATTAGTTCCATGTGCTGTTACAAATTTGTTTAAGCACGTCTGCTTTATTTATATCGTTAAGAAACAAAAAAGCAGTAATTTAAATTAGAAACAATAAAGTTAAATTACATACTTTTATGATGTACCGCATTCTTTAATTTAAAACATTGTCATTAATAATGTTTAACAGATATAACTAGATTGTTCTGTAACTAGATTTTTTTAGCGACTAAAAATCCAATCACCAACATCGCTTGTTCGATTCTCAGACAATTAAGACATGGAGTAGACTGACCGCAATGATGCGTGAAGTGAACTTCACGCTTATCATGTCGAACCTTTAAAGCTGTCGACCTAGACTTTGAAAGAATGAAGACTAACGCCCAGACTGACAAAAACATTTAAGTTATCATTGACGATATATTATTTCACAATTTTTAGTCATAGAATATAATTAGATTTTTTTAGTTTTATAAATACAATCTCTAACTTACTTAATCTCAAGCTTGGCAACTTGCTACTTCTTTATTCTAATGCCAGCGTTGTCGTCCAATGGCGATAAATACATTACTAAATTTATAAACATAGATCTACCAATCAATATAACAAAATTGTATTCATTTTATTTAATTTCTGTTCCCACTTTCCATTTTCTTGTAATAATTTACAATTCTTGTTTTTTTTCAAATTCAAGTATGTCTCGGATCTTGATCTTATTATTTTTAACAACATTTTACCATTTAATTGTGTAAGAAAGTCGTCTTCAAGATCAATAATTACTCAATATATTTTAAAAACAAGACAATTGGCATGCGTCAAAACATTTAAAAAAAAACAAAAACAAATAACAGGTCAACAGCCTACCTAGTTGTCTGACACCCTAACAAAGCAATAAATAAATAAATAAAACAAATCAAAAAAGAGAATAAGAAAAATTTAACAAATTACATTAATTTTCCCCAAAATTAAATTCCTGGGAAAGTTGATTTTTATACTTTACAGCCTCCTTCAAAAAACCGGATAGTGACTGCCAACATAGACCATTTGACTTGTGAAGTGCTCTCCGGTCAGAGAGGTGGTGTTAAACCAGGCCTTTCTGTAATGCCCCAAAATGGACATTATAACAAACATTGAAGATGGGTTAAGCACGATTTTGCCTTAAATTAAAGATCAAATGCTAAATTACACGTTTATGCAAGATGTTACCCCAACTCATCGCTCCTTTCCAATTCAATACTTGCAATAGAATTTCCCAGACTTCAGGTAACATTGTGCTTAACACATCTTTAATGTTTGTTATAACACTGAGGGATTACTAATCGGAAAACGACTTTTCTTAAGACCCTATTTCAAACTGTCATTGCGTGGCTTTCACCCAAAAGTTTTTAAAGTTATAGATATGAAATTTAAAGTAAAAGAATGTATAGTTTCAGACCCTGCAAACCCCATGTCTCTATCTATTACAGATGCTGAGCTATAAGTGTTAAAAAAGTGCGGTTTTTTTTGGCCCACCCTGTGTAAGTATATGAAGTGAAGCTGTAAATGATATATTCTCACCATTGAGGATAGATGTACCATGTGGTAGTGACGGTAACTTTTCGGGTAGGACGGGTAGTCGGTGGTGCAGTTGTTGTAGTTGTTGGAACAGTGGTAGCAACTGTAGCAACTAGAGAAGACGGTTGAGTAAAACCACCAGTATGCTGACCACCGAAGGTACTGTTGTTCAGAATAAGTACGTTGTTACAACCTAGACAATTGACGCAGCCGACGTGGCAAGGGTTGACAGGATACCATGAAGGGAATTGCTGACCATTGCAACTGGTTTTCATTAGGATCTGTTAACAAAAATATTGCATTTATTTATTAATTTTTTAAACGTTACCCGGTGTATCAAGGAGTTAGAAAGATATAGGAGGTGTGCACAGTCTGTCTCCAGCTTGTAGGTCACCCCTTTACCACGCTGTTTTAGGGGGGGGGGGGGGGGGGCAGAAGAAATTTCCGCTAGTACCAGGAAGTTAGAATCTAACAGGAGGTCGGTCAGTTTTCATTTTTAGTACAATATTTTTCCAATAGGTGCGCTGAATTATATATTTTAAATATAAATAGCAATTTCAAGAAGTTAGAATCTAATAGAAGGTCGCTCAGTTTTTACTTTTAGTACTATATTTCGCCACTAAAGGTCGACCAAGAAGTAATATCAGCGTTAGTGTGGTTGTTTTGTGTTTCACACTGATCACAAGAGTAGATGAGTAAAGTGGCAAGATACCTCGTCCTATAATAACGTAATAATGTTTAATCGGGACGTAAAATAAAAAAAAATCAATCAATCACTTAATTAATTAATCAATATTGTTAATAGGGACAATTTACTGCTATTCTGGTAACCAATTTGAAATTATTTCTTGCCTTCAAACTTTTCTTTTATATCTAACCCTGCAATCAAGAGTATTATTTTTAAATAATTAAAGGGGGGGGGGGGGGAGAAATAAATGAATGAATAAAACAATAAAAATAAAATAAATAAATAAATAAAAATATGTATACAAAGAAATATATATATGAGTATGAATGTGTGTTTGCACAGCACATGTGTGTATGTGTATGTGTATATACATATGTGTATACGTTTATTTATCATAAATAAAGGCAATCATAATGATATATTGTATTTAAGTTGTCTTATGTTTTAATTCTGTCTTCAATTAAATCATATTATTATTGTATTATTTTATATATGTGTGGAATAAAGAGTTATTATTACAATTATTATTATTATATATAAATATCGTATAAAAATATGTCAAGCTCTATAAGATATTTTTCCCCTTACCAATGAAAATATAAATATATACAAAAAAATAAATAAAGTAGCTTATTATAATATTGATTTATCATAATAAAAATTCATTGAAGAAAAAAATACAACTAAAAGAAATTCATAATTGAACTAGGTATTATTATTATTCATAATAATACCAGGCCATTTATTTTTCCAATAAATATTATAATAGGCCTTATTAGCCCTTTAAATTATTAGATAGATAATTGTAGAATTTATGTAACAGTCAATACATTTAAATTATATACCCGAGCTAAAAGAAAGTATGAATAGAAAAAGTTGTATATATTTTTATAGAATTCCGGGAAAATAAATGTTAGCTTCAGAAATTATTGATAAGACATAAAAGGGAGTCTATTACAGTCAACTTATTGTTAAAGAAATATAATATGAAAAATACAAATAGCAATTTTATCAAAACCATTTGTCGAATAATAGAGAAAAAAGTATTAAATCTTTGAAAAAATACTCGTTATTTTTGGTTTTCTTTACACAATTAAAATAAATACAATAATTACATAAAAAAAAAATACATTTAACTGGTAGCAACTGATAGATTTCAATTAAATTGATGAAGTCAAAAAATAAAAAATAATATGGTGATTGTTCTGAAATAATAGGATCAGCAACATGCAGCCTTTCCGCATCACAACTTTATAAAATGCTTGGAAAAGATTTGGCACCTCTCCTAAGCTCCACCAATGTGCTGGTAAACAGATTCAACCAAATCTTAAGTGCGGTTTATCTTAATATTTACCACGTTTCCATGATGTTTAAATACAGATTGAATACGGGTTGAATACAGTTTTTGGATCCAAAGTGTCCATGGAAACCTAGATTCAATATGGATTAAATACCGATCCCGATACGATACTCTAAATTCTGAGATCGTATCTGGATCGAGTTGCATGGAAACACCTAAACTCGATACTGACATGCGCAGAGCGTGGGGGTGAGCGCACCAAGAGTATTCATGCAGAAACTGTAGTCAAATCTGTCAAAATACGTAATAAAAAACATGGGTTATAAAAGGTGAAGGTTATAAAATTATTTATAACCTTTACCAAAAGTAACTAAGAAAAAGTTTGTTTTTTTTATTTCGTATTGATTACGGATTCAATACTACTCTTGTAAACACCTAGCTTTTTAAATCCCAAATCAGGATTCAATTCGTATTTAAACACATGAAAACGTGTAGCAATTGAGTGCTACACTTCTTAGTACACTGGAGTACTTACTGGACGACTATACTACTTCTACCTTTTCTTTATCTACTTCCTATCGTCTGTCATAATTAAAGTGTAATATTTCTTACTTACACTTAAGTACTTACTGTACTGTACTACGCATACTTCTACTTTTTGCAATATACAATATACTTCTTTATCGTCTGAACTATACTTCGTACCGTCCATCATAATTCAAAGTGCTATACTTTTTACTTACACTGGAGTACTTACTGTACTATACTACTTACTACTACCTTTTCGTGCTGTACTTCTTATAGTCCATCATAATATAGACTGCTACACATATTACTTACACTAGAGTACTTACAGAACAATGCCATTTACATTTATCTTCTTTACTATTCTTCGCACCGCATATCATTATACAGAGAGCTATACCTTTTACTTACACAGATTAGTTAATGAACAATACTACTTACTTTATGACTATAATTTTCACCGCCTTTCATAATATAGAGTGCTACACTGGAGTAATTACTACTTACTTCACCTTTTGTCCTATACTTCTTGTCCTCTTTCTATAATATATAATATTATAGAGTTCTATACTTCTTACTTACACTGAACTACTTATTACACTGCATTACATACTTCTACCTTCTGAACTATACATCGTACCGTCTATCATAATTCAAAGTGCTACATTTCTTACTTACACTATTTAAAGGAGTATTCAATGTAAAACATTATTTAACACTACCTTTTTGTGTATACCTACCTCTTATAGTCTATCATAATATAGACTGCTACACATCTTACTTACACTAAAGTACTAACTGAAAAATTCCTCTTACTTCTACCTTCTTTACTAAACTTCGTATCTGACCAAAAACCACTTGTGTGGTAAAAAAAACACCCCGCCAAGTCTGTGGTCCAAAAAAGTTGTGAAATCAACTTTCTATCCCGCCAAGTAATGTTGGTACTTTCTCCTGACCCATCACTATCAAAACGCGTGGGCCACGCGATTTCCTAAAACTGGAATTTTAATATTCTTCAAACACCAATACAATTTCTTGTTTCACATTCACATTTGCCAAATGAGTTTTGTGTGGAAAGATAGTTGTGCGTGGAATACAACCAGTTAACATTAGGTAGTACTGCAGGCACACCGCCAAGGAGAAGAAGCTGAAAAGTATCTATGTTGATAGTGATGGGTCAGGAGAAAGTGCCAACATCACTTGGNTGACAAAGTGATGTTCAGTCCAGTGCACTTTGGGACAAAGGAATATCACACTTCGGTTTTTATAAGGGGAGTAACAGTCTAAAGAAGAACATCCCGTGCACCTTCTTTAGTTAGTTACTCCCATCTGTTTTCTTTAAGAGGGGATTAACAATCTAAAGAAGTGCCGCTTTTTCCATGTCAGTTTGCTGTCTATTATAAATCCTAAACATTTTATTTCACTTATTGGTGTATCTTGCTTGAGGGAGAATTGTATGACATGAGTTTTATCCTGGTTTAGGCAAAACCCATTACAATTGAACCAAATTTATAATAGTAATATATCCATTTTCTACTCTTTAAGAGCTTTAAAACAATGTATATTATGTCATCCACCCTATTGTTCATCATTCTTAAAATATTAGGTATGAAATTTCTATAAAAACTATAGAGTTGTGTGAAATGAGATGAACCTGTGTGCCGAATTTTGTTATAATTGGTCAACTTTTACGCCGGTAACCCTTAAATCCCCCATACACGGTCAAACATTTTGACCGTGGATGTTTGCGCAAACATTATTGACGTGAATGGACTAAATTTGTCCGACAACAGGTTTGCATAAAATGTTTGATCGTGTATGGGGCCTTTAGACAAACACACGAACTTTTAAAATAACCAAATCTCTGAAATGAAAAACACACTAGGCTCGTTCAATAAGCTACCTTAAGTGCATTGCGGTAACTAGCAGTGCGTAACGCGTGGGTTTAATGTCCCGTTTTGTTCTATTCAGTTCTCATAAATAAGAAGTTTAGAATTGCCCATAGTTTACAGGCTTAGTGAACCTGCAAGAGGGATAGATAATGCGGGACTAGTATATCCTACAGACTGGTACTTACTTTGAGCTCTAGAGTCTAGAGTAATCCACTGTACTTCATCTTAGCCACTCTAACCCTACCCTTCTTATCTCCCTGATCCTTTCTTTTATGTTACATCGAACCCGGTGATAAATTTTTAAGTCGAAGATCATCGCTAGTTTTATTAATCGTAAAATAACATGGAAGTTAGTTAACTTAAAATCGATACATTTTGTTGTTTTAAATTAATAAAAAGTTTCTAGAGATTTTCATTTCTCTATTATTTGTTTATCTCATAATAACCATCTTATTATTGAACAGAATATACATTATTTACATTACATTATTTATTTATTTAAACATATTTACAAATTCACATTAATAATTAAAGTTTAACAAATGAATATCAAAATCAAAAGAGTCTCCTAGAAGGAAAGCCATGAAACAGGAGGCTCGTGTTCACATATAAAATAAAACAATGTAAATTTTTTTACACAGTGTGTGTACAGATTTTTTGTGTGTGTTTAATCTATACGATGTTTCCAGCTTAATCTATTATCTATAATCACACCGATATTTGATATATTCTGTTCTCTCTATTGAGGGACAGTTACACTGATTTATATTTTGATTTAAAGAACATTTACAATCATGAATTTATAAAAACTTCATGATTGATTTGTTGTTCATAGTGCTACATGAACAAAACCTATATTATTAGGGTATTTATTATTATTCAAATGAAGTGTTAATAGGTTTAATTTCAATTGCAGTATTTGCTCTAATTCGTCAACCATAAATGGTATAATGGTTCGGAAATAATTAAATAATCTTATTAGACGTTGGTTAATTATTATCTTGAAAACCGTTCTGTGGTTGGCATTGTATCTTCAAATTTGAATTAAATTCAGAGATGATACGGAATACTAGACCCTTATTAAACTACTTGGACTTACCCTTACCGTGACGGTAATCCATTTTAACACTAATAACACTTGACGTCTTCTGACCAACCCTTCCCTAACTAGATGATTAATAATTCTAAATTGGACCCTGAGTATTTAGATGACTATGCGTTTCATAACTCGGTGTTAGAACTGCCATCTTTATTAAATACCTTATAATAAACACATTATACTTTTTAACTCTGACAGCTGGGGGAAATCGAGAAAAAAAATGGGAGGAGAGTGAATGAGAGCTTGAGATTTTGGCGGGTAATAAGTCGGGCCATGACCTATTACCCGCCAAAATCTCAAGCTCTCATTCACTCTCCTCCCATTTTTTTTCTCGATTTCCCCCAGCTGTCAGAGTTAAAAAGTATAATGTGTTTATTATAAGGTATTTAATAAAGATGGCAGTTCTAACACCGAGTTATGAAACGCATAGTCATCTAAATACTCAGGGTCCAATTTAGAATTATTAATCATCTAGTTAGGGAAGGGTTGGTCAGAAGACGTCAAGTGTTATTAGTGTTAAAATGGATTACCGTCACGGTAAGGGTAAGTCCAAGTAGTTTAATAAGGGTCTAGTATTCCGTATCATCTCTGAATTTAATTCAAATTTGAAGATACAATGCCAACCACAGAACGGTTTTCAAGATAATAATTAACCAACGTCTAATAAGATTATTTAATTATTTCCGAACCATTATACCATTTATGGTTGACGAATTAGAGCAAATACTGCAATTGAAATTAAACCTATTAACACTTCATTTGAATAATAATAAATACCCTAATAATATAGGTTTTGTTCATGTAGCACTATGAACAACAAATCAATCATGAAGTTTTTATAAATTCATGATTGTAAATGTTCTTTAAATCAAAATATAAATCAGTGTAACTGTCCCTCAATAGAGAGAACAGAATATATCAAATATCGGTGTGATTATAGATAATAGATTAAGCTGGAAACATCGTATAGATTAAACACACACAAAAAATCTGTACACACACTGTGTAAAAAAATTTACATTGTTTTATTTTATATGTGAACACGAGCCTCCTGTTTCATGGCTTTCCTTCTAGGAGACTCTTTTGATTTTGATATTCATTTGTTAAACTTTAATTATTAATGTGAATTTGTAAATATGTTTAAATAAATAAATAATGTAATGTAAATAATGTATATTCTGTTCAATAATAAGATGGTTATTATGAGATAAACAAATAATAGAGAAATGAAAATCTCTAGAAACTTTTTATTAATTTAAAACAACAAAATGTATCGATTTTAAGTTAACTAACTTCCATGTTATTTTACGATTAATAAAACTAGCGATGATCTTCGACTTAAAAATTTATCACCGGGTTCGATGTAACATAAAAGAAAGGATCAGGGAGATAAGAAGGGTAGGGTTAGAGTGGCTAAGATGAAGTACAGTGGATTACTCTAGACTCTAGAGCTCAAAGTAAGTACCAGTCTGTAGGATATACTAGTCCCGCATTATCTATCCCTCTTGCAGGTTCACTAAGCCTGTAAACTATGGGCAATTCTAAACTTCTTATTTATGAGAACTGAATAGAACAAAACGGGACATTAAACCCACGCGTTACGCACTGCTAGTTACCGCAATGCACTTAAGGTAGCTTATTGAACGAGCCTAGTGTGTTTTTCATTTCAGAGATTTGGTTATTTTAAAAGTTCGTGTGTTTGTCTAAAGGCCCCATACACGATCAAACATTTTATGCAAACCTGTTGTCGGACAAATTTAGTCCATTCACGTCAATAATGTTTGCGCAAACATCCACGGTCAAAATGTTTGACCGTGTATGGGGGATTTAAGGGTTACCGGCGTAAAAGTTGACCAATTATAACAAAATTCGGCACACAGGTTCATCTCATTTCACACAACTCTATAGTTTTTATAGAAATTTCATACCTAATATTTTAAGAATGATGAACAATAGGGTGGATGACATAATATACATTGTTTTAAAGCTCTTAAAGAGTAGAAAATGGATATATTACTATTATAAATTTGGTTCAATTGTAATGGGTTTTGCCTAAACCAGGATAAAACTCATGTCATACAATTCTCCCTCAAGCAAGATACACCAATAAGTGAAATAAAATGTTTAGGATTTATAATAGACAGCAAACTGACATGGAAAAAGCGGCACTTCTTTAGATTGTTAATCCCCTCTTAAAGAAAACAGATGGGAGTAACTAACTAAAGAAGGTGCACGGGATGTTCTTCTTTAGACTGTTACTCCCCTTATAAAAACCGAAGTGTGATATTCCTTTGTCCCAAAGTGCACTGGACTGAACATCACTTTGTCATAACAGTTATTTAGTTAAAGTCATTTATATTCTAAAAACACATAGGGGAGTAACAATCTAAAGAAGTACCGGAAAAGTAATATTAAACCTCTTCACAGGTATATTTGTTCAGAAGATTGAAACTCTTCCTGGATAATACCTCACTGATGAAATCAGCCTACCATGCTCTCTTTGAGAGTAAGATTAGTTGTGATTAGTTAGCTGAATCACAAGAGAAAGAATTTTAGCAGGGGCTAAATATACTGATCTGATCACTGCAAACCTCTATTTGTCAAATTAAACATTTTAACCATATATAGTTCGTATGTTTATCAATGTTTTAAAACATATTAAGAGGCATCTCGTGGATTACAAAAAGAACACATCTCATGGATACAATACAAGAGAAAAAGATAACCTCGAAACAATACAACATAGATTAGCCAAATCCGAAGTAGGGTACGGTTATCTAGGAGTAAAAATGTAAAACAAACTGGAGCCCCCAGATAAAAAAAACATGGAATACAAGCAATTCTGTAAAGCTTTAAAAGGTAAATTACTGGAGATTCATCTACACAGTGTTAAACATTTTTTTTTTAAACAAAACGAATTGTAAATAATCTTGTTTTTTGTTGTTATTTTTTTTTAGTTTTAACTTTGAGGTTTGTTCCAACCCCGCTATTTGTATCATCCCGTGGATCGTTCGGGAATCGTTTAGGACAGGTTTTATACGCATGCGCTGACATTGTACTGTAATAAAATCATGTCAGGTTGGAACGGGGTTAGGACTATAATTCGCACTGTATTAAAAACATTCAAGGAAACCTAACAGTTAGTGAACCTTCCTGTTTATATTTGTGACTGTTGGCATAACTGCGCATGTCGTACAAACCAGTACATGGTATTGCCAGAGGATCGTTGGGACCGTACAGTGAACGGTTCGCAAACGATCCCTGCCCGGGTTTGAACAGTTTCGTGGACGGTACAAAACACTGTCACAAGTCGGCTTGGAACGGCTATTATCCATTGCGCATGCCCGTGACGATCCCGCGGACGGTACAATGCTTGGTTGGAACAAACTCACTGATGTTATGTTTTAACAAATAAAATGTTATTCATTATTATTAATAATAAAATATTTCATTTATTTGGCAGCATTTAGAAAACAAATATGGTCAAAATGAGGTCTCAAAACAAAAAAATATTTATACTTATATAGCATAGTAGTACATAGCATGTTGCGTATTATATTAAAGCTATGGATGACTAGTGAAAGTAAATACACATATTATTATAATGGTACTAGTCTTAAAACTTGTGATGCGGCGCATAAAGCACTCCAGTATATTTGAATTTTGCTCTTATATAGGCCATGATTGTATTCTAATTTCCAACTTAAAAACGTACCAGGAAGTTAAAATATCACAGGAGGTAGATCGGTTTTCACTTGTATTCAGCGTTAGTAATATTTGGCCGGTACAAGTTCTAAATTCTATATAAAATGATATCAGAGCTCTTAGCGGACCAAATGGTAATCAAAATGGATTGATTTTTCATAATTCAACAACTTAAGATTCATCTACTTACATGAATTTGACAAACGTAATCTGGTGTTTTCCACTTCATAGATAAAGTATTGAAATGCCGATATGTGGATTCAATGCCCTAAAACATATCCATGAGACAACGTTTTTCCACTTCATAGAAAAGCATTGAAATGCCGATATGTGGATTCAATGCCCTAAAACATATCCATGAGACAACGTTTTTCCATGAAATAAAGAAAATAAGTATTTTTTAATCTTCTACTTCAGACTTTGACTTAGAATAATTANTCTTGATTAATAAAGGTATAACAGTCTACTCGAATTATTGTACCTAACTTATCCATGATTTGGGTGACTCCTGATTAATAAAGGTAAGAACAGTCAACTCGAATTATTGCACCTAACTTATCTATGATGTGAGTGACTCTTGAATAATAAAGATTTATTCAGAACTTTTACAGAATTTACGTTAAAGATATTAAAAAAAACGGATTTATATAAAGGGGGAAAAAGCTTTTAGATTTTTTCCTCGCCTACCTTCTTAAAAATAAGGTTTACACCCTAATCCTTTGTACCGATTTAAAAGGTTCGAGAATAATTTCTCAGTGGATTTCAGATTTCATTAAAAAATACTCAAATAAATTAAAAATTGCCTCCTTAATTAAATAATAAATTTATTCTTAAGAAAATAAATGGATTTTTATTAGGTGTAATAATTTACGCGGACTTCTCTACTTCAAAGGAATGACCAGTCTACTCGAATTATTGTACCTAACTTATCCATGATTTGGGTGAATCTTGATTAATAAAGGTATAACAGTCTACTCGAATTATTGTACCTAACTTATCCATGTCATAGATAAAGTATTGAAATGCCGATATGTGGATTCAATGCCCTAAAACATATCCATGAGACAACGTTTTTCCATGAAATAAAGAAAATAAGTATTTTTTAATCTTCTACTTCAGACTTTGACTTAGAATAATTAAAATTTTATGATTGCGGAATTAATAATGCAACGGCTCCTCCATACTTTTAAACACCTGGTGTCATCTTTAAAACTACATATGTTATAATTTGACTGGATTAATTCAACACGTGTAACCTCCTTTCATTAGTTAAATAATTAAAAATTGTTGAATTCTTCCTTCTCTATATTAAAGCGACTAAAGCATAATTGGAATTAACAAATATAGAAATAAACTTAAGTACCAAACCCCTCTACGTGAATAATAAAACATGATGACTAGAAAGTTTGACTTTTAGCGATGCGGAAAATAAATTATAACATTGACTTTACAGGTATAATGGTGGATGTCATAATTAGATATAAACTTATTTATTCGGCATAACGGGTTATTACATATTACTTTCATATATAAATTATACTTTAACCCTTAATTAGTACATATTCGTATAATCTCGGAAAACTCCCGGAAATCATATTATAAAAACCCAGTTGTTTAGATATAATTAATTGAAGATTGGCTCGATATTCTTTAGTTAATTACCTTCTTCAAAATTAAAAAAAATAGCTACAGACAATCAATCTGCTTAAATTTTTGGCATTTTTATAAATAAGTGTGTCCAGGGTGGTTTTATTTTTAGGGAGGCCTCGTCCTAGTGGAAAGATTAAAAAAAAATCAGGTTTCAATTCCTTGAGATGGGGGACGTACAAAAATCAAACTGATGAATATAAACAGAGCGCATCATTGTATACTGCTATAATCACTGCGATAGTCGAGGGCACGTTCTATAGATTCACCTTCTGAACGAATTTGAAAGTTTTTTTCAATTTAAATAAAATTATAATTATTATTATCAGCAGGAGAAAGACAGAAAAATAGACTCCAGCGCCGGGACTCGAACCACGGGCCTCTGTATTTCCAGTGTAGCGCTCTATCAACTGAGCTACACTGAAGAATAAATTCCTCTGTCAATAACTAGTCCCGAATTATAGTATCGAGTCCCGGCGCTGGAGTCTATTTTTCTCTGTCTTTCTCCCGTTGTTAATAATAATTAAAATTTGATTTAAATTAAAATTTTAACTTTCCGTAGTATGAATACTACCAAAAACTTAAGAATGAAATTTATAATTGATTGCACAAGGTACAGGTGCCAAACAGGTACTTAATAATTATAAGGGATATTTCTTGATCTAGTTCTACTGTCGTAAATGTTGACTTCTAGATTTGTGGAAAATTGAAAGCTTAATTTGGGGTAGCTAATTAGGTTTCGTTATTGACAGAGGAAATTATTCTTCAGAGAAGCTCAGTTGGTAGAGCGCTATACTGGAAATTTAGAGGCCCGTGGTTCGAGTCCCAGCGCTGGAGTCTATTTTTCTCCCATTGTTAATAGTAATTATGATTTGATTTACATTAAAATTTAAACTTTTCATGGTATAAATACTACCAAAAACTTAAAAGTTAAAGAATTTTTTAGGGCTTCAGACCCCATCAGGATTTTTTTGAAAAAGAGATTGTTTGGACTAGATAGAACAAGTTGGAGTAACAATTATAAATTGATTGCTAGGTAGAAACATGCCCACGCTTAGACACTAGTATTTGGAAGAAGCCGCTAGAAAGGCTTCCAGCTAATGACTACCCGGCCTATATATCTCTACTCCAAGTCCAAATAAACCGACATGTTAACTAACCGAAGAGAAAACATGAGAAAAAACAACAAAGCCCTTTCTAACGAGCTTTCTTAAGCTTTGACCGGCCCTTGCTAAGGGTTCGTATTTCCTCATTAACTTCTGAACTCCCTGCATTAGGCTTATCATTAGTTTGCTTGTACTTATAATAAAGCGCAAAAAGTAACAAGCAACATAAATAAGACATCAAATAGCTTTATAACCACGTTTTTGCAAGACGAACCGTAATACTTGTGGTCGAGAATAGGGTTTGTAAGTGACATTTTAATATCTATAAAGGCCCCCATACACGGTCAAAACGTTTTCGCAAACATAAACAATTTGACCATGAATGGGGATCTTTATTATATTTACTGGCTGTTTATTATATTTACTTGGCTGTTTATTATATTATATTTACGCTCGAGCCGCTGCGGCTCGTGTGGCTCATATATTTCTCTCGAGTGCAGCAAAGTGCCATTTTTCGCACTTGTTGCACAAATAACTATTATCATACGTTTAAAAAAGCACAGAAATTATTATAATGTAGTAATATAAAGCCATAGGCCGAATCAAAAGGGTTTCCAGTTTGGTCTCTTTTTTTCTGTCGATAATCAATAGAGCTTGAAATAGAACAAGCAAAGAACTCTTAGAATTCTTAATTTGGCAGTTTGATCATATTGTTTCGCATCAAATAAAACTTTGTATGATTTCAATGTCTATTTATAAATAGTAAGACTAAAACGGAACGTCTCTCCACACAATAGAAAATACGCTCCAGTTACACTATTATACAGTACACTGAACTGTAATTACTCATGAAATTAAACTGAGAAAGAAATGTTTACCTTCAATACAGTGCAATATGCAAGTTATGAAAGTATTACTAATAAAGTTATGAACAGTCTACTCGAATAATTGCACCTAAATTATCCATGATTCGGGTGACTCTTGATTAATAAAGATACGAACTGTCTACTCGAATTATTCCACCTAACTTATCTATGATTTGGGTGACTCTTGATTAGTAAAGGAATGACCAGTCTACTCGAATTATTGCACCTAACTTATTCATGATTTGGGTGACTCTAGATTAATAAAGGTATGAACAGTCTACTCGAATTATTGCACCTAACTTATCCATGATTTGGGTGACTCTTGATTAATAAAGGTATAACAGTCTCAGTCTACTCGAATTATTGTACCTAACTTATCCATGATTTGGGTGACTCTTGATTAATAAAGGTATAACAGTCTCAGTCTACTCGAATTATTGTACCTAACTTATCCATGATTTGGGTGACTCTTGATTAATAAAGGTATAACAGTCTACTCGAATTATTGTACCTAACTTATCCATGATTTGGGTGACTCCTGATTAATAAAGGTAAGAACAGTCAACTCGAATTATTGCACCTAACTTATCTATGATGTGAGTGACTCTTGAATAATAAAGATTTATTCAGAACTTTTACAGAATTTACGTTAAAGATATTAAAAAAAACGGATTTATATAAAGGGGGAAAAAGCTTTTAGATTTTTTCCTCGCCTACCTTCTTAAAAATAAGGTTTACACCCTAATCCTTTGTACCGATTTAAAAGGTTCGAGAATAATTTCTCAGTGGATTTCAGATTTCATTAAAAAATACTCAAATAAATTAAAAATTGCCTCCTTAATTAAATAATAAATTTATTCTTAAGAAAATAAATGGATTTTTATTAGGTGTAATAATTTACGCGGACTTCTCTACTTCATTCCGAAACGTTTAAACTCATTTAGAGTCCTCGTTGTTATTATCTTGGTTTTATCAGTATTGTATTTTGACGTGGAGTACAAGGAGCTTGTTGAATTTTGTGTGACCATTCATTTAATTAGGACGCTATATACTATAAAAATTTGCACATTTTTTTAAAAAAAAAAATATAGTTACAATCATTTTTAACTTAAGAAAATAAATGGATTTTTATTAGGTATAATAATTTACGCAGACTTCTCTACTTCATTCCGAAACGTTTAAACTCATTTAGAGTCCTCGTCAGTTTTATCTTGGTTTTATCAGTATTGTATTTTGACGTGGAGTACAAGGAGCTTGTTGAATTTTGTGTGACCATTCATTTAATTAGGACGCTATATACTATAAAAATTTGCACATTTTTTAAAAAAAATATAGTTACAATCATTTTTAACTTAAGAAAATAAATGGATTTTTATTAGGTATAATAATTTACGCAGACTTCTCTACTTCATTCCGAAACGTTTAAACTCATTTAGAGTCCTCGTCAGTTTTATCTTGGTTTTATCAGTATTGTATTTTGAC
>KZ651358.1:297382-309314 GCA_001010745.2 Gerris buenoi
GTGAGAGACACCAAGGGATGTGCCACGCAAGCGTGACACATAGGAACTGTTCCAACACCAGACAAACGTCACAAAGATGTTGGCTCGGCATTACGCCATCTAAAACTGCGTGTCACTTGAAATATTTATAAATCCCCCCCTAATCTCTGAAAAATATCCCTAAATTGGATTCCCCCCCAAAAGTTTTTAAAACCCCTCTGTAGGCAACCCCTGTAGTCAGTAATTAGGCGAGGAGGGAAAATGCTTCTTCTGGGTGTTTGTTAACTGTTAAAATACGGGATTTGTATTAGTTTTTTTTAGTGAAAAAGTGATTTTTTTTTTAGGTATCTTTTTAAATTTGTCTATTGGTAAAGTGCATTATCTGGAGATTATCCGTGAGATTTTCAAAAAATCTTCTCCATTTTTTTCCATTTAAGTAAATCTTTTCCACTTAATTCTAAAAATAGAATTACTGAAAGCACTTATATCAAAGCCTTTTATCCTACTTTAGACGCATTTATATCGATATCTGAAATAGATGAGGCAATAAAGCTCCAGGTCCTGATTTTATTCTACCAGAACTCCTTAAGGACCTATTTTCTATTGGATTTGCTATCAACAAAATAAGTTTAACCCGAAGTATAGGCGAATCTTACGAGTCACTTTAGTACACCCCTAATTACTGTGACGTGCTGTAAATCTTGAACTAGATATAGAACCCTTAAGGGTCGATGTTATTAAAAGAGCAATTAATTGGCTGAAAACGATACTAGAACTGCGTCAAACAAGTATACTAAGGCTATGTTTTTCTGCATTAGTATAACTGGGCAGAAAGGACTTCAACAAAGTCATCTTCAACTGGTTTAGACAACTGGTTAAACCAAAACCTAGCAAAGGTAGGAATCTAAATCTAGATTTAATCTGTCTGTCTTATCTTTTCGCGGGAAATTAGGTTCTATTCTAAAGGAGGTGGATTCACAGCTAGCGAAGCTCGGCCCACTTATTAATATTAAGCCCCCATACACGATCAAGCATTTTGAGCGAAATATTTGCACAAACATGTTTGCGCAAAACTGATGTCAAGCAAATTTAGGCCATACACGTCAAACATTATGTTTGCGCAAACATCAAACAGCCCCATACACGGTCATAATGTTTGCACAAACATTTTGACCGTGTATGGGGGTCTTTACAGCGGATACGCAAAAAGTTGGATTAGAACCAACTGGCTGGAGCCGCATTAAAACCTGAATGAAAAATTCACTTCAAATTATCTTCTCATAATCTATGTTTTTGTTTTTTACTTTTTCCTTACCTACTATTAGGGAAAGTTATGTTTTCATTCAGATAATTTATTTCGAGATTTTAACTGAATTATCTATTTTGGGTGTTTTTAGGACCTCCTGAGTGGTTTTCAGGTTGAATAATGTATGTGTGTTAACATCGTAGCACTCAGTATATTTAACCTGTCAAGGGTATTTAACTCACTCTCTGTATAGAGAGTTGAAATTTGGCAGAAAAATCAGTCCTTAATTCTAGTAGTGCCACCCGGAAAATCAAAATTTTCCGAAATCTTGAACCCAGTTTTTGAGTTTGGCGAAAATGTAAAAAAAATCGTAATAAATCTAAAAGCATTCTAATCAAGTTGAAATTTGGCACGAATGTACCTCTCTGTATGACCAAAAAATCCACCAAATTTAATTTTAATATTGCCCGCCGTTTTGAAGTTATCGACATTTGAATTTAGAAACTTTGACGGTTAATAAACACGTTTTTGATAAAAGCATATCGTTGGAACCGTTAAAAAAAAGGTAAAAATCCCGATGCAATTCCATTAATTAGTTATGAGCTAACATAATTATTAATTAGTATTAATTAATAATTTTGTTAAACACCAAAGTTTGTTTACATATGTCAAAATTCAAATAATTAAATAAATCAAATAAAAATTTCGCGGGTCGTGAATTATCCGCCGTTTTGGATTTGAACAGCTCATAATTTTGAGGCAGACAGACACAGAAACGAAACTATAAAGAAACCCTAAAAATCCCTTAGTTCAAAACGGTCACCAATCCAAGTACTAAACACACCCAATGCTGCTTCCTCCTGCTGCTTAGCAGGAGGAGAAGCTACTTTAGTGGCCTCTACCCTGTTGTTAATAGAAGGTTGTTGTTAGCAATACATATTTTTGTTTTCTTTTTTTTTTGAGTCATCAATTTACGTTGTAAATATTATTTTCAAACTAACCTTTTAGAAATGTAGTAATGTATTTGAATAGTATATTCGGATTCGGCTTTATATAATACATTATGTCAAGAACGCTGCACAGGCGCACAAAGAATGAAGGAAGGTGGAAAACATCGTTGAAATTTATTCATGGCTTCAATGAATATATTTTAATACATAGAGTTCAAACGCGAGTAAAAAACGCCGGAATTGTAACGTAGTTTAATTTTGTGGCCGAAACCAATGAATAGTATCTTATATTTGGTCCGATTTTTTTTTTTTTTTAAATTGATATAATTGTTTTCCAAAGAACTCACTTATCACTCGAATAATTCGCAGGTTATCCCTAACTAATTAGCAAGGAATAAATAAAAAAATTGAGATATGCAGCAAATTTAAAATTGAGGGGGCAGCAAATGAATATTTTGAAACGAGTTGAGTAGGTCAGTGTTAAGAAGTTCTCGAGTTCTCCGCAAGGCTGATCCACCTGTTAGCCAGCTTCTATATCGATTGTTATATCTTCTACAGTTATACCGCGAAAACTGCCGCATAAATATTTATAAATAGTTTTCAGGACAGTTTTTATAATTATAATATGTAGGATTAAAGTTTTTTTTTCAGTATATGTAAAATATTTAAAGTAGTGTAGTATTTAAGCTATAAAGTAAAGCTGTTCTTATTTTTAACAACATGCTATCCTTTTTTTAACCACATGCTATTCTTTTTTTAACCACACAACAAGATAAATTCAATATTAAGTGCAGTTACCGCGGGACCATCTGAGGTTTATCAAAATTTTGTAAGTTAAAACATTTTTAGTTATTTTTAGATCTCAAGTTTTTTTTTTTTTTTTTTTTTTTTTCAAGAATGCTGCAAGACTTTGATATCATAAATTCATCATGCTTACAATCTCGTAATCCACATTTTATTTTCAGAAAAAATAAATTCTGGTAAAATCCTTTTTCTAAGTTATCATCATTATGTTCGTATATAGATAAGATAAAATAAGGTTTTGTTTAATGGATTATTATTATTTGGCTAATCGATTAAATGTTTCTCATATAAAAATAAATCCTTCACCTGACGGATTCGAAACAGCGTAAAGTAGGATTGTCAATGTTTCAGGGGAGTTATGAGCACAAAAAGCATTTGATAGTGTCATCAAATGCTTCATTAGTATGAAATATGTTTCATCTAACCAGACATTATCGATATTATCATTAGTATGAAATTTGTTTTATCTAACCAGACATTATACAGGGTGGGCCAAAAAAAAACGCACTTTTTTTTAACACTTATAGCTCAGCTTCTGTTGCAGATAGAGATATGGGGTTTGCAGGGTCTGAAAAATACATTCTTCTACTTTAAATTTCATATCTATAACTTCAAAAATGATAGTCTGGTATTATAGTTTTGATAGATTAAATTACCATATGGTGGACGCGGGGGGAAGGGGTTCTTTGTAGGTAAGTGGGAGTTGTGGGAGGAGTCCGTCAGTGTTTTAATGTAGTGTATTTATTTATGGTTTATTGTTAAACTTTTAATTTTGTTAAAGATTTATTCTATTGCCTCTCATTCTTTGTTTGTATCAATTTCTGTATTTTCGAGTGGCCTACTTTCTTGCTGTTCAGAGACACGTAATAGTACATTATGCGTCTAGTGCGGAAAGTAGCATTTTGCTTGCGAGTGTGGAGTTTGCACCCAAGCGATAGCAAGGATAGTAAAACCACACGAGCAATGCAAAATGCCGTTTTCGCGCGAGTTGCGTACCGTACTTTATGCTCGATTGTTGGATTTTAATAATAAATAGAGAAAAAGATTAATTTCCTGTATGTAAGCTCGTATTTCTCTTTAGAAAAAGATGACTTTAATTCATTAGCTGTATTTTGTACAGAATTAATTATTTCGGAAGGCGTATTTATTCTCCTCATTTTCATCATAATCACTTAAATCATTCATTGTTTTTCAATAAAATCTCGATATAAACAGTTACTTTAATCAAACAAACAGCAAACAGCCAATTAGTTTTGTTAAATGTAAACAAACTCGCTAATCGTGCGTAAAGGTGAAGAATCCTTCTTCTTTACCGCCCTAGGGCGGTAAAGAGGAAGAAGAGGATTTTTTCAGATTTATGAGACGCGCATGTGCCATGAATACAAGTACGTAAAGAATCACTTTCCACGCATCTAAACAGAGATACAATGTTTATATTTCGTGTTAATAAATAAATTGTTGTTCGACATCGCCGGTCATTTTTAAACCTATCTTAACTATTTCTGAGACACACTTTCTATCTTCTATCATGTGGGCAAATTTTGGTCAAATTTCACAAATTTGTTTTGTGTCGTCATATCCATAATCTCTCCTGATGATTTTTTTGTCTCAATTGTCATAAGTAACATAACTTAGAACCTTCCTAAAAAACAAAAAATCAATTATAAATTCTATCAAATATAATATTCTGCCAATACTGGTAACAGGGCAGTAGTCGCAGAAATATTTAACTATGCTCGAATATGACCGACGAGGTCAAAACGTAGTCTAAACCTTAATATGAAAGAAACTTTTACACCCACCCACACAATAGGAACTACCTACAAATATATGCAATTACAAAAGAGCAACAAAGATAGATAATCGAAAAATATTTTTTTGTTTAAAAGAGTAGATGGACATACTTAGATAGCTTTCTACACAATTGTAGTAGTAGTAGTAGTAGTAGTCTAGTACTTCCTACTAGAACGGGTAGGACGAACCACTTGTTCGAACCTTGCAATTAGGCCATACCTTAGGCCCTTTTTACGCCCCGCGGTAGAGAGTTGTAGCCACTTCACACATCATACATATGTACATTGTACCGCCGAAGCGAGTATGATGTGATCAATAGTGAGCCATAAATCAGAGTGTCACGCCGAGGAATCGAATCCCATCTCGTTCCACTCTTGATTCAGTGATGGCCGAGCAGACGTGGTTTAACCGGCACGGCTACGCTACCTCTCCTAGCTTTCTACATATTATTAAAGATTGTGTGATACCGGAGAAAAAATACAGTCCAAAATGCATTTCTTTATCCCCATTGCCCACCCTATTTGAACTATGTTACACTCAGATCCGTTTAACCGATTTTGTTTGTTTAGGATGCATTTTATAAGTCTTCATAGTGGATTGGACCCTTTATCCTTTGTATAGGGTTTTGACCTTCATAGAGACCTTCGAATTCAATGTTCTTTCCGACTTGTTCCTTGATATAACAATAAAAAAAATCGGTCAAGACAACTCAGACAAATTTCCTCATATTCGAGTTCATAATTACTTAACTCAGTGTTTTCCATTTATTAGTTTTCGTAGGAAAATTTAATTATTATTGAATATTTTATCAAAATGTATCATAAAAAATAATTTTTTGGCGGTGAATCGAACCCTCTCTCGGTCCTCGTTTAATTGTTAGTATTTTTTTTTTTTTTAAAATAGACTACATTTGAGAATTTTTAATCGAAATCGTCGGAATCGTTTTCAAGAAGTAGTTTGTTTTCACGTTTTTTTCCAGAGTTTTGGGGGATAGCGCCCCCAAACTTGGAGCTAAAATTCATTCCTCGATTTCTCCTTGGGGGTGTAATTTTTCTGATCATGCATGCCCAATTTCGTCACAATCGGCCCAGTAGGTTAGGCTCTATGTGTCTGCATAGGCGACAGACAGACATTTTTTTAAAACCTTTTTTGGACTCAGGGGACCTCAAAACGTGTGAATCCATCAAAATCTCAAATTTGAATTTTCGCGCCATCACAATACTTTCTCTTTATATGAAAAAAGTATAAAAAGAATGAGAAAATATATTAAAAATTAATAAAAATGATATTGATAGCCTTAAGCAATATTATAAGATAAAATATAACCAGTGTGGGAACCCTTACAAAACTATATAGAATAGAGGGAGGGGAGTGTAATGGAAATTCCTTAGAATCATTTAATAAAATTCGTTTGCAATATCAGTAGCTCCGGTTTTATTATTGATTGGCATTTTCTATTATTAAATAATTTTGTCATGTAACAGACATTATTCATGTTAACCTTTAACAGTATTTATACTGGCTGTATGTCACTTCACTCTCTAAACCTAAACTATACACATATCATTATTTTCAAGCTTAAATAATCGACAAGGAAATTATGTTAATTAATTACTTTAAAAATAATCAAATGGTATATAATATATATATACACAATTTGTGTTAATGAGAGACACGCAATGTTCCTATGTGCCACGCAAGCGCGGCACATATAGGAACTGTTCCAACATCAGAGATTACGTCAAAAGATGTTGGCATTGTTGGCTCGGCATTACGCCATGTCCGCTGTATCGTTTTGTCACTTCCACATCAGGGGACCACTAAACTCTGGACCCTGGACCTATAACAGATCAAGAAGATCAGATATAGGGGCTTATCAGAGACGAGCGTGCTCTCATAACGCCATTCTTGCTTGGCTGGCAAAAGACGCATCAGCAATGCATAACCGTGTTTTTGCACACTGCAATAAGGTACACAGTTTGTGTTAATGAGAGACACCATGGTATGAGCCACACAAGCGCAGCACATAGAAACTGTTCCAACATCAGACATTACGTCAAAAGATCATCTTGAAGTACTTGCCAGCAAGCTACAAATAGGCTTTCTTCGGTTATAAAAATCCAATAAATCGAACATTATTTTTTTATTTATTTATTATGTATGCACTTATTTGGTTCTGTTAGGGGTAATGGTACGCACTTAAAAATGTCAATACATTAATGATACCCCATTTAAAAATTCATGTCTCCACATTTACGGCCATACCTAAAATTTCTATGATGCATTTTGCCTTATTTTTAGGACCTGTGCTGATAGTGTAGAGGTAAAATGACCGGCATTTTTGGAAACACGATGTATATTTTTTATCCAAATTTCGATGCCGTTAAAATGGTACCCATCTTAAAATTTTCAAAAAATTAAAAATTTTGGGTCACCATAGTTACGCACCTAAAACTTTTACTTTTACACCAAAATTTTACTTTTTTATATTATTAACTCTTGGAAATATCATCGGACGACAGAGATGTATATTTATGTATTTTTGCCTTATTTTTAGGACCTGTCCTAATGGAGTGGGGAGGGGGGATTTATTTGCGTTTTTTTAATTATTTCGTTGGTAAAATGGCAGCCATTTTGAAAACGCGATATATATTTGTGATCAACATTTCAATACCTTTGAAATGATACCCCACTCAAAAATGTTCGCATATGCTTGCTGATCGAACTATGCAGAAAAATGATTAAATGTTGTCATTGCTCTTATATACATTTTTTTCCAAATAAACTACCGAAAAAGGCCCATTCATATTTGATTGACTCACGTATGTATCAACATAAGGTTATAAAAACAAAGGAAGCGCTAGATAACCTTATAATATTTTTGGAATAGTGAGTCGATATAACCTGACCTTTTTAATCGTATGAAGCCATATTATACTGAAAATTAATTAAATTAAACAATAGTTTACTTTCTCTCTCGTTAAGATCGAATTATTTTCCAAGGTATAGCTACTATACCGTCAAACGATAGCGCTAGAAATTAAACCTACAGACGTTCAATAAACTTGCGCAACCTTAGATATAACCACTCAAGTGTTTACAAACGCTAATAAGTGATTAATAAAGATCTAAATGCTAGAGTATGATAACGTCAAAGCTTTTGATTATTATCAAGCAAAATTATAAATTTGTTAACAGGATGTGCTAAATGGTAAACCTGAACTTGGTAAAAGTAGCTGCATCTGAAACGTTGTTGGTAACAACCTAGACAATGGACAATGTCCAAATATAAATAATTCATATTTTTTTCCAAGGTATAACTACCGTCAAATGATGACGCTAGTAATTAAACCTACAGACGTTCAATAAACTTGCGCATCCTTAGATATAACCACTCAAGTTATCAAATGAGGATATCCCTACCGTCCAGGGGTGCCCATCCCCCTCAGGGATGGCATAGGGAAGGCCTATGGCGCTATTCCCCCCCAGTTCCAGCTACCGCCCCCTCCCCCCGGAAAAAACAAAATGTGCAACTAATAAACAAAAAAAATCTCCGCGCCCAAGTAACAACATAGTTTTACAACAATGTATTTGTCAGGAAATGTTATGCTGATGCTTACTGTAGCACAATATCTTTAAGTCATAGGCGTCGTCTACAGTTAATTGTTGGGGGAGGGGATTTATGGCGGGGGTCCGGGGTCCTCCCCCGGAAAATGTTGAAAAATATGACCTCTCGAAACAGCGTTTTTATGCATTTCTGAGGTGAAATTGAATATGAGGTGAATGAAAATATGTATTAAAAAATGCGGTTTTATTTTTTTTTTACTCTCTTGGGTCTGGGGGGAGGAGCACGTCCCCCTTTGCCCCCCTGGATACGCCACTGATTCTCATTCATGTTTTAATAACATTTACAATAACAATTCACCAATAAGAGATTATGTAAGATTGTCATCAAAAGTTGCGTCCAATCTTAACCCGTCAGATCAATTTCAGTTTTAGTGCATTGCTCTGAAATTTAAAATAAATTTGTCTTCACTTACAAACACTTAATATACTTTTTATAAATTAAAAATAAATAAAGTGGTATAAAAGGTACAAACACCGTGCCCAGGCGGCGGAAGAAGAAAGGCTAATACAACAACAACAAAGCCTCTTCAAGTAAATTATACTCAACAAAAACATTATTTTAGGTACTTCATTTTTACTGTATCTACTATAAAAAGTAATATAATACAGTAATAGATAAATATCAATTTATCAATTTGAACTTACCTTACATACATCAATTAATGTAAATTGAAACATAATACAATAAATTGTATTTATATATAGATTTAAAAAATCCCCCCCAAATGTTTCAAAATCCCCCCCAATTTTTTTTAATGGCGCTCTGAACGCCATGAATCCCCCCTTTGGGCACCCCTGCTACCGTCGACACTTGCTTGATCTGGAGATCACTGGACCGGTTTCGGCTAAATGGCATCATCAGCAGAGTCGAAGTCTCTCATAGCACTCAACACACACATCGAGTCTACATGAGAGAATGAATTTCTGCTGATGATGGCGTTTAGCAGAAACCGGTCCAGTGATCTCCACATCAAGCAAGTATCGACGGTAGGTATATCCTCATTTGATAACTTACGAACTTGCGGTAACAACTTACAATTTGATTTTAACCACTCAAGTGTTTACAAACCCTAATGTGAGATTAATAAGGATCTACATGTTAGGCAGCGTTTCTCAACCGGGGTTCCACGGAACCCTGGGGTTCCATGAAGGATAGCTAGGGGTTCCGCAAGAAATTTTTAAGAACTGCAGCAGCAAAATAAAATTGTAAAAAAAATAATAAGATCAAAAAAAGTACCGGTGTGTGAAATCCACACATCGCAACATTCCTTTTATGAAATGTTGTGATGAAGAAGAACTCAGTATACTCAGCAGAAATGCATAAAAGCGCTGTTTTGAGAGGTCATAATTTCAAAATTTTATTAAAATCAATTATTTAGTATAGTAATGATACAGATTAATTAATTAATTATTGTGAAGGGGTTCCTCAGATGAGCGACATTGATCTTAGGGTTCCGCAAGGGTATAAAGGTTGAGAAACACTGACTTAGACTATTAATACATTTTTTTATTTTTTTTNGAGCGACATTGATCTTAGGGTTCCGCAAGGGTATAAAGGTTGAGAAACACTGTGTTAGAGTATGATAACGACGTCAACGTTCGGTTATTTGTTTCTGAAAGAAGGAGAGATATATACAGCTTGATATATTTTATATGGATGTATACATATTAGCATTACCAACAAAAAAAATATCAGTTATAATACTTCCAAAATTTAATTTTATAAATTTATCAAAAGTGACATTTTCTAATTTTAGGCCCTCTATATTTCTGATGGTCTGGTGATAAAATTCTAAAATTGCACAACTTACAGTGTTCTTGTATTAGGTCAATAAAAATAAAAAATCATTTTGTATATTAAGCTATCAAAAAAGTTATGCAAGCACCAAAATAAATAAAAAAATGCCACGAGAAAAATTCGTTACCGCATACTTTATGGCCGATTAACATTTTATTTTTATGTAAGTTTTATTTGCATTATTAAATTGATTTTACGTATCCTATAGGTGGTTATAAGATTGTCCAGTAAGATGTGAAAATTTCAAAATTTTATCACCAGCCCCATCAGAGAGGCCTATAATTGGAAAATATTAAAAAATTTCATTTTTGAAAAATTTATAAAAATAAATTTATGGAAGTATTACCAATGATATTTTTGGGGGTATTGCTACTGATAGATACCTATCCACATAAAAAATATCAAGCTGTATTGAATATATCAATCCTTCCTTCAGAAAAAAGTGAAATTTTCTTGATTTTGATATCCAACTTCAGGGGAAGCTTTTTCATGAAAGAAAAATTACTAGAAGAAATATGGACATGACTTAATTTAAACACTGGGAAATTACCTTTACAACAATTACCTCACAAACTCTGATATTAAATATTGAAGCAAGCAATCACATTTTTTGCTTCCCAGATCTTTTATCACGTTATATAAAATTATAAACAAACAAACAGCCAATCAGCATTTAGAATCTGTCGAGGTAGTTCATGAATCTCCCACGTGATTACTTTGACTGCCGTGATACGTAGTATACACGGTGATAGTTGATGCGATAGTTCCTATCATGACTGCAATTAAGATGTGTCAACTATCACCACGATTTGGATTTTGAAAAGTTTGTTACTTTTAATGTGTCTAACGATAACTCCAATAAAAATTAACCGATTTAAACAAGATTTTGGCTCACAGGTGTATCTCAGTATTTTTTACAACGCCTTAATTTTTAATCTCAAACTTAATATTGACAACAAGGTGGCACCCGATTGAAAAAAAAAAAAAAATAAAAAAAAATAAGAGATCTGGTGTCAAAAAAGAATTACACAAGAAAAAATTACTCGGAAAGAATTACACATGGAAAAAATTAAACGTTGAAAAAATTACACGGGGGAAAAATTACACATTTAAATGTTTAGGAAAAATAAATAAAATAGTTTGGATGTCATGTCAAGCATAGAGGATGGGAAGAGATTCAGTCAGCCCAGGCCCTTGCCGAAGCCCACGTACAGGGTGGTCCAAAAGTCCCCCCCCCCCTTATTAACATTTAAACGGTTTGAAATAAATTAATGAAACTTAGGAGATCTGTACCAGGTAAAGTGAAGTTTGTTTGCATGCTATCGCGCACTAGGGGCAACCACCCGTTTTGCCCCCAGACGACCAACTTCAACATTTTAAATGGAGTGTAGGTATACTTTTGATAACTGATTTTGATTCTATGGTGAAAAATAATAAAATTTTACTTGATAGTAGGGTCTGTAGGAAAGAAATGAAAAGCTCACTTTTGCAATATTTCTACCCCTCTTTGGGTCATCTTCAGGCTGACTAGAAGGTTACTAATTCATCCTATTCATTTCATGCTAAAAATCTCTTTTAATCTAACCAGGGTGGTTATTGTCAATTGTTAAACAGGTGTGTTATTTTTCTTAAAATCCATAGTTATTCTATGTTTGTCACTATTTCTTTAAATTAAATAAATTAAATGTGTTATATTAAAACAAAAGTAACATAACCAAACCCAACTCTCTCAAG
>KZ651358.1:330133-343469 GCA_001010745.2 Gerris buenoi
TATCTAAACTGACTCAGAATGTGCTCCCAGTCCTAGCCGCTGGATACGCCACTGTTTTGTCATATACAGAGTTTCAACAATTAGTTTATTTGTGTTTTTTTTAGAACATTTTTCTTTATAAAAGCACCCTTTTATTCTTCAATCATTCAAAATTATATGATTTTTTTTAAAACAGCTTTGTACAGTGTCTGCACGAGAATGCAGTTAGAAAAATATCAAAATTATATCTCAGTGACGTAAAGAGGTAATCAACCAAAGCCTTTGAGACAGGCAGTTAATATTTTGAAACACTCTTTCCTTTGTGACGAATACACGCTTTACGAAGGTTAAAAAAAATCTAACCTTTAAGGGTGAAGGTGATTAAAAAAAAAAAAAATGCAAAATAAGTCTTTTATTTTTCATGGTGCATAGGCTTCCACGGGTAGACTCGTAATTAACAGCTTACAGCTTGGTTTTCCGGTGAAATCCACTTCACGAAGGGGATGAAGTCCGGCGTATCGTGTCAACTGCTGGAAGCATCTACAGCTTCAGGGGTGTGGTGCATCGTGTTGACTCGAAGTAAACACAGAACGCAAACACGACTGGAGAGAAGAACGGCGTATTTATACTGGTTTCCTAGACTTAAGATTCCGACAAAGGAACACCGACGAAGACAGCACCTGCGTCTGCGTGATTGCATCATCCCGACAAAGGATCACCCTTAGTAATGGAACACCCAGGAACAATCTAAGGTCTAGGAAACCAGTATAAATACGCCTTCTTCTCTACAGTCGTCAGTACATCCTGTGTTTGCTTCGAGTCAACACCACGATGCACCACACCCCTTTCAGCAGTGAAAGCGAAACGTCGGACTTCATCCCCTTCGTGACGCGGATTTCACCGGAAAACCAAGCTAATTATTACGAACCTTATTTTCGTAAATTTTAATGCATTAGTTCTTCCCTAGGGACGTATTTGAAAAATTTTAAATATCTTGTGCTTTGCTATGCCTTTGGCATAACAAACTAATGCTACATTTGTTATCACTATTTTATTTCAGCAATGTGATACCTTATACCGTGACTTTGCACACTGCAATAAGGTACACAATTTGTGTTAGTGAGAGACACCAAGGGATGTGCCACACAAGCATGACACGACATAGGAACTGTTCCAACATCGGACATTACGTTGAAAAGATGTTGGCTCGGCATTACGCCATGTCCTGCATCGGTTGCACTATTTTGCACGATGCCACTATTTTATTGTTTGGGGTTTCGTAGATCCTTCTTGAAAACCTAATGGCGTGGACGTAAAGTCTAATAAGAAGCAGATTATAAGATTATACAGGGTGGTCCAAAAGTCCCCCCCCCCTCTTAACTTTTGAACGGTTTGAGATAAAGTAATGAAACTTGGGGGATCTCTACCATGCAAAGGGAAGTTTGTTTTCTTGCAATCGCCCACTAAGGGCTACCCCCCACTTTTCCCCCAGGCCACCCAACTTCGAAATTTCAAATTGGAGTGTATATTTATGATAGCATATTTGGATTCTACAATGAAAAATAATAAACTTTTACTTGAAACTTTTTTTTCTATTATCAATATTTTGCCCCCTATAGGGGGGCAAAGATAGCAAAATAGCCCTTCCGATAATACGTTGTAAAATCTAAACGGTGAGATAAATTAATGAAATTTGGGGGATCTCTACCATTCATAGGGAAGTTTCTTTTCATGCTATTGCCAACTAGGGGCAAACACCCATTTTGCCCCTAGGCCACCTAACTTCTAAATCTTAACATGAAGTGTATATTTTTTTGATTCTACGGCAAAAAATAAAAATATTTTACTTCAATCTTTTTTTTCTATCTCCATTATTTTGCCTTTTATAGGGGGGCAAAGGTATAAAAATGGTAGATTTCAGCGCCTGGGGGCAAAATGGTGGTTGCCCCTAGTACGAGAGTAGATGAATACACACTTCCCTTTCCATGGTACAGATACCCCAAGTTTCATTAATTTATCTCAAACAGTTTAGATTTTATAACGATCTAAGTGTTATTTTTTTTACTATTTTTAAAGGATTATTTTGCTATCTTTGCCCCCCTATAGGGGGCAAAATATTGGAGATAGAAAAAAAAGTTACAAGTAAAAGTTTATTATTTTTCATTGTAGAATCCAAATATGCTATCAAAAATATACACTCCAATTTGAAATTTCGAAGTTAGGTGGCCTGGGGGCAAAGTGGGGGGTAGCCCTTAGTGGGCGATTGCATGAAAACAAACTTCCCTTTGCATGGTAGAGATCCCCCAAGTTTCATTAATTTATCTCAAACAGTTTAGAGGGGGTGGGGGGAGACTTTTGGACCACCATGTATAAGTAAATTATAACATCTATTTTATAACGACGAACCCTTATGCCGAGGGTGATGTGTCCATCCTTAGCTCTTAGGTTTATACTCCCGAACCGTTTAATCTCAAAAGTTTAAATTTAAAACACTGGCGCATTTTTTTGATCCACACATAAGAAAAATATAGAATAGTTAAAAATTTAATATGCGCTTGTACAATCAGTACAAATGTGGTTAACTCGAATATATATATATTTTTTTAATTTTCGAGTGGGGTATTAAATGAAAGTTGCTGAAGAGTTACAAATATATATATATATTTTTTTTATTTTACATTCTTTATTGGTATTTTAATTGAAATATACCCAAAAAAATGCCCTCCTCTAACTACCATATAATGGCTAGTCCTAGAATTTTGAAATAATTCATGCAAACACCCTAGTATCAGGAGATGAAAATACCCGAAAAAAAAAATGAATTTACCTTGTCAATATTACACAAAGAAAACATTGTGCCAGAGTATCGAACCAGGGACCCACTTGGTTCTTGACTTCGATTTGTTACAATACATTTGTTGAAACATACACAAATTGGTCCTTAATTTAAATACTCGATAAGTTATTAATTAGTAATATTCAGTAGATATTCATGAAATGATATAAATTATTAAGAAAGCATCTGAAAATAATTTTTATTTTAATATTATATCTCTTTATGAGAAGGAGGTGAGTTATACAGACAGCAGCTCTTTCTAGGTGACACATAGGATACTAAATAAATCAATATGCAACTTCTTTAACATTTATATTCCATAGGCTACTTTTCTTCATTATTCAAACAATACTAAATGTAATAAATATTATAACTTTATTACATCATAGAGTTATAATATTATTAAAATAGTTTCACAATTTTTTAAGTATTCAGTTGTTGATTTACAAAATAAATTAGCATTTTTTTCAAATACCTAAAAATTTTGTAACACAATGTTCCTAACTTTAGATAGTAATTGCTAATAATTGCTAACAACAAAATTAGTTATCGCCACCTATATTTACCCATTCACAATACATACACCCTAATAAGTAACTAATAAACGATTATAGTTATTGACGAAAAACCACAATAGGGAATATTTGAATACAGTCCATTTTCAATCATTCTAGAAAGCATTTTGTTTCTTCCCTTACCACTAGGAGGACATCAGGTATATTCTCTTGAATCATAAAGAAAAAGGGCAAGTTACAATGCAAGGAAAACTAAAAGAATCCCATGGGAATAGTAAGGACTGTCGAAAATCTAAAGATGAATAGCGGTTATAAGGTCCCTTCACGTTATGGGATATCATATAATTAGCCAGACGGGTAGAATGGTGTTATCACGTCTTTATGAGCAAATTAAAACCCCCATACACAGTCAAAATGTTTGCGCATACATGGTGTTTGACGTGTACGGCCTAAATTTGCCCGACATCAGGTTTACGCAAACATTGTGTTATCATCGTGAATGGGGGTGATTAAAAATAACGACTGAAAGACAGAAGTTTTGTTGCAATTGAGCACTATCAGGCTATCATATCAAATTTAAGGATACCGTAGGGGTTGTTTTTAGTCTTGACCACAACAAAATCATTAAGGATAGTAGAAGTGTATCGAGAAAAACTAGAACAATTTTATCAAAGAAGATGGGCTTAATCACACCCAAATGTTGAAAACACTCCTCACTATCCACCGTCCAAGGATCGCTCTTGGGACGATTAGAACAGGCAGAACATAAGACCCAAGAGTTCCAGGATGATACAAGATTGGACGCGACTAACTTTAGTTACTATCTGAGGCTCTAGTCAAAATATAAATCACCAAACATCAAATTAAGGTTTTAACAACATGTACTATCCCAACGATGCTCCCAAGACTGGATGCGAGGGCAATATAGAATCGAGCCAATCCTACTACCTAGCTTTAATCCAACTATTGAATTGAGCCAACGCCTGTCAGGTATAAATTGTGTTGACCCAAAGAAATATTGAATTAAGCCAATAACTCAGGTATAAATTGTCCTTACCTCAAAAAAGATTGATTTAAGCCAATGTTAAAATAAGGGGAAAAAATAAAACTATACTATGAGTTACTCCGTACACGGAGCAACTCAATACAAACTGATTACGAACTCAAATCACCATCCAGTTGGCTATGAGTTTTAACCTATGTAATTGAATAGGACACCGCACACGGAGCAACTCATTACAAACTGGGTTTGCTTTCAGTTGCCGTCAACTCTTTAGGCAATTTCGGTTTGATACCAATTGAGTTTGTTTTGAGTTGCTCTGTGTGCGGAGGGCCTTAGTGGTTGTACGGATATCAACTCCTAAATGAGCCCAAATCTTAGGAAGGATACTGTGAATTTTACAAAATACAATTACCTTACCTCCACCTTGTTTCACCTGTTGCCGTATCAAGTTGAAAACAAAATTTATAATTGTCTAAAAATATTAGGTTTTTGCCTCGTTCACTTTTAATAATTTCACTCAATTTCAATTCTATTGTACTTTTAAAAATTGTAAATGTTACAACAGAGACACCTGATTAAATAAATTAAAAGTAATCTACTGCTCTACATAATATCATATAAGATGTAAGACTCTGTTATAGTTGATATGGAAATATGGAATTTGGCTTAATTCAAAAAATTGCACCTATGGACTGTTTATATATTGTAACTTGCAACAGTAAGAAAAAAAAATGTAAAAACGTTAAAGTAAATGTATTTTTGAAAAATTTAGTTGATTGTAGACTCTAGCGCTTTCTAGTAGAGATAAGAAAAACTCTAATGTGACAATCAATGTGAAGTTCTTCTATTGGCCAGCTCTTTCCTTTATAAGAGGCAGCCATCATTACCATGGCAACTATATCTCCCACCTCCCTCTCTAATCAATTATTTGAGATATTTATGAGCTTTAAAACTAACTTCTGATATTACGTCATTCAATTTTATTAAATTTACTTGAATGTTCGTTATTGTCATTAAACAATTTTCGATTGAAAAATAATTAAAATAGATAATTGATGATAAATAAAACTAATTTAACTGATCAAAAATTTGTTCGGAAACTTAAAAGTTTAACATATGGATTTTTTTATTGTTTTTAGTTTAGAGTTATTAGGAATTATTAATTATTAACGAAATAATAATTTATGAGTCGATAATAAAATTATCTACAAAATTATTTCGATTTTTTTTTTTTTTTTTTTAAACCTATCTCTATAAACTGGTTTAAAAAATGTGTTTAGTTATATGGCCTACTCTAAAAATCTTCCGGGACACAACTTAATTTATAAAAAAATAAGTTTAATGGATATTTATGGACTAGAAAGTATCGGCGTCGGCGGTAAAGGTATTGAATCAGGTGCGGGTTCGTCTACAAACCTTAGTTTGCGAGCCACGAAATATCATTTGGTTAATAGATATTTGCTTTGCTGCACTCGAGAGAAATATTTACGCACGAGCTGCAGGTGAGGGTGGAAAGGTTTCTCGAGTGCAGCAAAGACACTTTAAGCTCAAGTTTCACATAAAATTTTTCCTACAGTTAGTTTTTAATCTGTAAATAAAATATAAACTAATAGAGTGTTCATCAAAATGAAAATGGTTTTTCAATATTAACTAAACCAGCTGTTCTGTTTATAGCCACTGTTGTTATTATTATTAAGATCAGTTTTTTCTGTAAATAAAATATAAAATTGTAGAGTGTTCATCAACGTAAAAGGTTTTATCTACGACTGATGCGTAATAAAACCATTGTATCTCTGTTTAGATTCGTAGAAAGTTATTCTTTACGTACTTGTATTCATTGCGCATGCGCAATGAATATAAATGCCTCTGAGCACATTTTTAAAATGTTTTCCCTTATTACGCGTAATGACTGAATCATACGTCGAAGACGAATAGGGGTTGAAATGTTGTAAAGTCACATAATCTGGTTGGAAGGTCAATTAATCGGATTTTCCGCTTAATCGAATGACCGACAATGACAATTACTAGAGAGGAATATCGATTCATTTTACACGATGACATGAAACGTATAATTGGATTACATCCACAGTTAGGTGCATAAGAGATAATGGTTTGAATTCATGAATATGACACTAATATCTCCTACCTACAATAGGGAAGCTACATGTTCTCTTGAGCCCTTACACACAATCGAGATTATCCGATCAATTCAGAGTAACCGCACGCGAGTATAGATGCAGCGCTAAACTTCCGCTTTCAAAGCTAAATGTTTTTTTATATTACTTATGTTTATTGCTGATTCATCATTAGTCGACTTTTCTTTTAAGCCTAGGTGAAAGCACTTCATTTTGTAAAAAAAAAAATACAAGGTAGAACCTTTTAAAGCCACGTGGTATTATACATTTAAAATTAATTTTATTTGACATTAATAAAACATATTATCTAACTCTTTGATATTCTTTTAGCTACCTACATGCAAAGCTGATTTAGAATTTTCTCTTCATCCATTAAAAGTTTTGTCTTAACTTCTTAACAATTTGAATTCAAAGAGAAAAAAAAAAACTATTAATATGTATAAGTGTTAAAACATTAAAATTTTATAATAGAAACAGATGTTATTTTTTTATTCTAAATGTAAAGGTCAAGGTAGTACGTATAAAATAATATCATACATGTTACTCTTCTTTAATTAATAATTCAACTTTAAACACTATGTTATAAATATTCAACAGTCGGAGGGTTCAAAGAGAATCCACTATCGCATCTTACAGAATAAAAATCCCAACTTTCTTTTTTATGCAGGTATATTCATAGAAACAATGTATTTAGAAGTCTAAACGAATTATAAATTCGTATTAATTCAATAGTTTAAGAGCCTTAAATCAAAGTATTATTTAAAATAATTGATATTCATTTAATAAATCATTTGAAAAAACTGTGGTCTACTGTTTATGCCGAAGCACATCTAGACTTCAAATGTTATAGTGATTATATTTAGATTATTTATTAATTAAATGACAGCATAACACGTAACACAAACGTATAACAAATGTTGGTGGAGTAACATGACATTAAGAATACTAAATCAACAATTAGTTTGAATGCCATATGCCAGTGGCATTTAATAAGCATAAGTATACAGTTAAATGTTATGAGCTGTCATTTGAGCTAAGGCTTATTACACTGGTTAGTGATTGAAAATTAGATACGTTTGAAAAATTGATAAGGGATGAATTAAATGAAGACTCAATAGGAACAAATGGCTCAGAAATGGGAATTTATCTCCGTCATACATAAATACCTCCATTATTATCTCCTTGATATTATAGAAATGTCTCTTTAATAATATCCTTGATATACAAATACCTACCCACTCAACTCCCTTCAAGCAGGATAACTTGATTTCGAACTAAAGGTCAGTCTAAAAAGCCCTTAAATGTCTAAATAAAGTACTCCACAGGCTTTTCTACTAGAATTAAACTGTTCAATTTTGTGCCCATTTCAATTTTCTCGTAACGGCACTTCTTGTCTAACAATATCTTGTCCTAACAAACTTGGTTATATAAAGATTATTCTAGATAGGTTCTACGTCTACGTATTCAATGAGAAGTAAGTACTTGTATAATCAAGGATTATACAATATGTTTCCTATCCTAAGGATAGAAACATTCAAGAGCAAGATCACAGCTTATTTAAGATATAAGGATGAGCGAACGGTAGGAACTAGGAATACGGTTATAACAGTCTGTCCCAAACGAGAGTTAGTGCGTTGACCGCGCGGGAAAAACTAGCAAATGGGGTGGGGAGCCAATGAGAGCTCAATTTTTGTCCTCTGGATAACCATAATAAATATAAGAAGGTAAATGTAGTGGCTTTATTTTTCCCTCGGAGGTTGGCCAATATGCGTGTCACTCGATTTCCCGCGCTGTCAAGGCACCAACTCTCGTTTGGGACAGACTGTAAGATGAGATTTGAATGTGAGTTTGAAGTCCAGAAGGACTCCGAGGTCCCTGACAGAAGACGAAGACAGTAACGAAAGGCGAACGTTTTCAAAGGAATAAGGATACTTAAAGATTGACGTTGCTTCCTCATAAACGACATATGTTCCTCATTAATAGCTGCGTTTGAAATTACTAATTCATGTAAGTTAAACAATATCAAAATTACCTTGTAGTTATTAAATACTAAAGGTTGAAATACCTGGAAGAGTATAAAGCAACATAGATTTAACACTCTGAATTCAACCATCCATTATCACAAAATACTATTTCTCAGTACTAAAACTTAGTAATTATTATTATTATTAAATACCTTTAAAGCCTTAACCCTGAACTCTCATTGGAATAGAAATCTACTTTTGGCCAAATTCCACTATGATGTTGAATAAATAATAGGAATATAATAATAATATTTAATAATTAAACTGTATGCAGGGGTAATCATTAAAAAATAATCAACATAATATAGAATATAATCTGTGATATACTCAGTCAAAAAGACAAAGAATTTATTGGCACGTGGCACTAGTACATAATAATAAAATAATAATAATATAGATCATGTAAAACTAACCAGTATAGTTTTCTATCATGTCGAAGAGTCCGTTCAAGAAGCTCCATCAATAGTGTTTCTCGAGGTATCTACGGCGTACTCCATTGTACCATCAACTCCAGTCTATCACTCCACTACAAAACCTGAAAGGAAGCAAATCAAAATAAAAAATCAGTATTGCATAATAAATTGTAAAATGTAACATTTCTAGTTCTTAGATAATGATCTAGTGAGATAATATAGCTACCCAGATCATAGACATGTCCATAAATGATCGAGAATTTTGAACACAGGCAAGTAAACAAAAAGAAACAAGTAAGACGCGATCACGTAAGTACATGAGGTGGTAATCGCCGGTTTCTACACGATTAAGTTACAATTATCAAGTGTAAAATATTAATAGTTGCATATTCTTTTTCTACACTTCAAGACCTTTAAATTGATGTATAACGTGTCATGGTGACTAAAAACTTTTTTTTAGTCACCCGCCGTATTGAATAATTTTGAAAATTCATGTAAATGGTGATTTTTCCCTTTCTTTAAAGGTCAAGAGCGCAATTTTCATCGAGATCGGACTAAAACTGTAAATTTGTTTAAAGAATATACACACACATACGTTTACTTTTAAACGACAATTACTTTTCTCTTAAAGATCTTTTCAACGATATGCATCATGAAGGGTATCTATTACTTTGACATTTGTACCCCACACCGCACCCCTGTGTCCAAAATTTTAATTTCGTAATCTCATGTAGGCAGTGACCTGCCCCTTGCTTTGAAGGGAAAGTGTGTAAATTTTCATTCTTAAAAATATTCATTTTATTAAAGAATATTCATTCTTTAAAAGAGCTTTTCAACGATATGCATAATGAAGGGTATTCATTACTTTGACGCCGTTTTCATTATTTGTACCCCGTATCCCCGTGTACCAAAATTTAAATTTAGAAAATTCATGTAGACAGTGATTTTCCCCTCGCTTTGAAGGTCAATTGTGCAAATTTTCATCGAGATCGGACTAAAACTGTAGATTTCTATAAAGAACATACACACACTCAAACATATACAAACAAATACACATACACACATACGCTGACTTTTATATGATATATAGATAAATCATTATCGTTCGTTATAATAAACAAAATTTAATTTCATGACAATAAACAATCATTAAGTTATGATGCTAGAAAGAAGAGTAGAGATACAAAAAAACTTGTTCAGGAGTGCATGAAACGTGTAACTTTTATCTTATTTTCCTTTTTTTAATTAAAAAAAAAAAAAAAAAAAAAAAAAAAAAAAAAAAAAAAAAAANTCATTCAAGTAAATCTTTACTTGCATCATTCAAGTAAATCTTTACTTGCATCATTCAAGTAAATCTTTACTTGCATCATTCAAGTAAATCTTTACTTGCATCATTCAAGTAAATCTTTACTTGCATCATTCAAGTAAATCTTTACTTGCATCATTCAAGTAAATCTTTACTTGCATCATTCAAGTAAATCTTTACTTGCATCATTCAAGTAAATCTTTACTTGCATCATTCAAGTAAATCTTTACTTGCATCATTCAAGTAAATCTTTACTTGCATCATTCAAGTAAATCTTTACTTGCATCATTCAAGTAAATCTTTACTTGCATCATTCAAGTAAATCTTTACTTGCATCATTCAAGTAAATCTTTACTTGCATCATTCAAGTAAATCTTTACTTGCATCATTCAAGTAAATCTTTACTTGCATCATTCAAGTAAATCTTTACTTGCATCATTCAAGTAAATCTTTACTTGCATCATTCAAGTAAATCTTTACTTGCATCATTCAAGTAAATCTTTACTTGCATCATTCAAGTAAATCTTTACTTGCATCATTCAAGTAAATCTTTACTTGCATCATTCAAGTAAATCTTTACTTGCATCATTCAAGTAAATCTTTACTTGCATCATTCAAGTAAATCTTTACTTGCATCATTCAAGTAAATCTTTACTTGCATCATTCAAGTAAATCTTTACTTGCATCATTCAAGTAAATCTTTACTTGCATCATTCAAGTAAATCTTTACTTGCATCATTCAAGTAAATCTTTACTTGCATCATTCAAGTAAATCTTTACTTGCATCATTCAAGTAAATCTTTACTTGCATCATTCAAGTAAATCTTTACTTGCATCATTCAAGTAAATCTTTACTTGCATCATTCAAGTAAATCTTTACTTGCATCATTCAAGTAAATCTTTACTTGCATCATTCAAGTAAATCTTTACTTGCATCATTCAAGTAAATCTTTACTTGCATCATTCAAGTAAATCTTTACTTGCATCATTCAAGTAAATCTTTACTTGCATCATTCAAGTAAATCTTTACTTGCATCATTCAAGTAAATCTTTACTTGCATCATTCAAGTAAATCTTTACTTGCATCATTCAAGTAAATCTTTACTTGCATCATTCAAGTAAATCTTTACTTGCATCATTCAAGTAAATCTTTACTTGCATCATTCAAGTAAATCTTTACTTGCATCATTCAAGTAAATCTTTACTTGCATCATTCAAGTAAATCTTTACTTGCATCATTCAAGTAAATCTTTACTTGCATCATTCAAGTAAATCTTTACTTGCATCATTCAAGTAAATCTTTACTTGCATCATTCAAGTAAATCTTTACTTGCATCATTCAAGTAAATCTTTACTTGCATCATTCAAGTAAATCTTTACTTGCATCATTCAAGTAAATCTTTACTTGCATCATTCAAGTAAATCTTTACTTGCATCATTCAAGTAAATCTTTACTTGCATCATTCAAGTAAATCTTTACTTGCATCATTCAAGTAAATCTTTACTTGCATCATTCAAGTAAATCTTTACTTGCATCATTCAAGTAAATCTTTACTTGCATCATTCAAGTAAATCTTTACTTGCATCATTCAAGTAAATCTTTACTTGCATCATTCAAGTAAATCTTTACTTGCATCATTCAAGTAAATCTTTACTTGCATCATTCAAGTAAATCTTTACTTGCATCATTCAAGTAAATCTTTACTTGCATCATTCAAGTAAATCTTTACTTGCATCATTCAAGTAAATCTTTACTTGCATCATTCAAGTAAATCTTTACTTGCATCATTCAAGTAAATCTTTACTTGCATCATTCAAGTAAATCTTTACTTGCATCATTCAAGTAAATCTTTACTTGCATCATTCAAGTAAATCTTTACTTGCATCATTCAAGTAAATCTTTACTTGCATCATTCAAGTAAATCTTTACTTGCATCATTCAAGTAAATCTTTACTTGCATCATTCAAGTAAATCTTTACTTGCATCATAACGAGGATAGATTCTAAAACGTGCTGGTATAATTTAGTTTAAGTACTTGGATCTCAGTTTGCCATAATTTTAAAAATATTTAATCGAGTAGATAAATTATCTTGAGTTTAGTTCGTAGGTTGCATGTCCTTTGGTAGCAATGTAGTTGACTTGCAATACTGATAATATAATTTTCAAGAGCAAATATTAGATTATACTCATTTGTTTATTCTCTTTGGTGGATTTCCCACGAGTATAACAGGGGCATAAAAACTTTATGCACTATAACAGTTATAATTTTTATAACTGCGATATTTGGCTTCCAACACTGGGTTTTCTCGAGATTCCACTTTATTTATTACGTTTGGTAATGAAGTGAAACCTCGAGAGAAGTTTCAGCGTATTATTGTTCATGGTTTGGTTTTAATCTGAGATAAAAATAGTATATGTAAAATTGTTTTGATAAAAAGAGTAACTAATTGGATATTCTGATTTGTTTCAACTTTAATCTGGACGTCTGACGGACGCGTACAATTTAATTTAAAAATGATTAATTAGGTAACTTATTTAATTTTTTTTTGTGATCCGATTCTTTTTATCTCAGGAGTTATTGTTTATTTTAAGTTATAGTCACGTTAGACGGAAATTAATAAATATGTAGTATAATTCTTTAAGTTTAAAGAATTATTACTTTGAGAATTATAGTCGGCTAATTATAAACTATATAATTTGTGTCAAAATTATATCCCGTAGATTTAAAGGATATTCTTATAACTTTTTTTTTTTGTATCATTATATGTTACTCCCAGCCAGATCAGTTTCAGGTCTTCAATATAATTTAAAACCTTATTTTAATTGTCCCGGGAAGTTGGACTGTCCAAATAATTTTTTTGTTGTTCCTTTTCTTTTCATACTGGATCGGGCTGAAAGTTACAATAATCTGAATTGTTTTTTTTTATACATTTTTTATGCCTTTTTTTTGTATTGACTTATTATTATTTTTGTACTTAAAATTTTTAAAGCTAAATACTTAAGAAGGTTTCTCCAAAAGCACTAATACGATTTCTTTATTGTTTTTTTTTTTTTTTTTTTTTAAACAAGTTCTTTATTGGCATAAGTTACAAAAAAATGTTGTGTATACCGGAGCCATAATGTT
>KZ651358.1:345749-360778 GCA_001010745.2 Gerris buenoi
ATGTTGGCTCGGCAAAACGCCATGTCCTGCATCGTTTCGTCGCTACCGACTCATCAGGGGCCCGACGATGCCCACCCAACTCTGGACCTATAATCGGCTCAAGAAGATAAGATATAGGAATTATCAGAGACGAGCGTGCTCTCACACCGCCATTCTTGCTAGCCATTCTTGTTGTTGTTTTTAACAATAACAAAATGAGACATTGTTATTACATTGTGAAATCACTTTTATTGACCAATAAGTCGACCGTCTTTATGGCTTTAATTTTTATTGGTACACTGCTGTAATTTTTATTACTCTTACTTACTGCGTCTTCTTGCCTTAGTCGGTAAAAAGCAATAAGGAAAGGAAAAATCTTCAGTACCTTGCATTATGAGAAACAGGGCCCAGACCACAGCATAAGGGAGGGTTAAGGTAGCATGGGAAAGCAAGAGATTTCTAATACTACAGTTTTATGACCCCTAATAGATCATGTCTGTTCCCCTTCCAGTGCCCATACCCATCTGAACCCCCTCAATTTATAGCAAGGGACAGTTTGGATCCTATAGGTCCCACAAGCCTCCCTAATTTACTTTACTGCAGTCCCTAGCATTATATTGGGTCCCCAGTTCCACATTATATACACTCTACTGCCCCAATATTGTACCTCTCCATTCCCATTTCCAACCCCTTCCCCCTTCCCCTTTAGTCCCAATATTGAGGTCCCACAAAATCATATTTTCGCAATAAATCATGTTCTAGTCTCTCTTTTAATATTGTCTTCCTCCAAGCTGTATTATGATGCATATCAATTTCTTTGCAACTTCTGCTTCAAATATAATATTTTATTCCCTTACGGCACGAAAAATATAATAATATATAACGCAAATTTAATAAATAAATTCATATCAATAACTTGAAATGAATATTACTATTTGAAATAAACAATTCTGCGGGCTTACTAAAAGTAACGGAGCTGTCATCGAACGAAAATTCTTTATGTCTCCGATATCAAAAATTCCATGATAAGAAATCCATTTCGGACATCAAAGAACATTTTTGGCTCCGTGTTATTTGTCCCTCATTTTTTGCGAACCAACATATCTTAAAACAACTCGTCATGTTTATATAAATTTGGATGATACGTCATACTTAGCCCATGTTTCGTCCCCTTCCCCCATATAAGAAGTTTAAACCTTCTGCGCTCATTAGTTTGCATGAGCACAAGCATACATTTATTTAAACCTACCTATATCTTTAAAAGTACTGCATGTTGCAAAAGCATAAAATCATTATATTATATAAAATAGGACACGAGGAGTTATGTGCCACACTAATTGGCAGACTATCATAAAATAAATGAAAAAAAAAAAAAAATAAATAAATAAAGTGAAGAACGTAGGGCAAGATACTGTGTGAGTGTAGTGTATAAGTGGAGAGTTCGGAACTCTTCGGCCGTTATCCGAACACTTCCGAAAATGTACCACAAAAACTACAGCTATTTTAAATTACGTAAACAACAAAATACGAACCTTAATTTGCCAGTTTCAGCTGAAAAATATTCCAAAATCTGTTCAAAACTATCGAAATAGTTAATGAACCACATTTGTGCGACATAATAGTTGATATTATAAATTATAACGTAAAAGCAAATGAGACAATAAAATAATTAGCAGAAACAAGCGCGAAAAAGTTGTTGAAGATTTGACACTTATACACGATCTAAACGACTGAAAATTTTTAATTAAATCTCGCAAAAACATTTAATTAACATGACATTTCACCACCGTACTAAAATTTAAGTTAAATTAAACCGAAATAAACACATTTAAAAACCTTTTTAATTGTCTAAATACGGGGATTTGAAAAGGATTCGATGTAACAAACATGGCCGACGTCCTAAACTAGAACGTGTCCAAGAGGGCTTAAACAGTGTTGCCACTTTTTCCCCAGTAACCTAATAAAAAAATAAATACCACTATTGTTATTATTTTTTTTTCTTCCGCAAATGAATCAATTTATGTAAATATAAATTATACTGTTATCAATTTTTAATGTTTTAACTAATGAGATTAAACATTTTATTATTTATTTTATTATTTATGGCTAGAAGGGAGAAAAGGTGATTTTATTTTTACTCATTGCACCATATCAGGTTAAAAAAACAGGAAAATAAGGGAATCATTAACTAATTTTGACTAACTACTCACTAACTATAGAAATTTAAATAATTACTATCAATAATTATTAGTAATGCTATTTTACAAATAAATATCAAAAGATTAATTTTTTGTTTAATAAAATAATTTAAATTATATTAAAATCTTATTTGTCATATATATTATTTAGAAATCATTACTTTAAATCGTTTTTTAGCAAAATAGTAAGGGAGCGAAGAGGTCTAGCAACTAGACCTAATTTGGGTCCGTTTGCCTAACCATTCTTTTTTTTACAATTTTATATTAATATTTTTATACTTATTGAGTATTATTGTACACACAGGACTTCAGTTACAACGGGAAAAAATTGAGATCATTAATGTTAATCATGTCTAGATTTTTGTTGGTATTTCAGTCTCAGTTTTTAGGAAGAGTTGCGGTTAAGCCTTCTTAAATAATCCCAGTGAATAGTTACTTCTTTTTGATAGTATTTACTATATAAACGATTCAAGCTTTTAATTAAATCCATTTTATTGGAAGTTTTTCCTTCATTTTAATGACATTTTTATAAGTGTTTAAACGTACCTACCATTCGTTTTATACTCGTTTTAATGAATAGTGATGTCGTATAGATAAATTTAAAAGGATTTTTTGCATTAAAAGTTAAGAATAGGATATTCTTCCTTTTTTGAAGTACCCTTACTTGCGAGTAAGGGTACTTTTATTTAAGTTTCTTTACTTGCATCATTCAAGTAAATCTTTACTTGCATCATTCAAGTAAATCTTTACTTGCATCATTCAAGTAAATCTTTACTTGCATCATTCAAGTAAATCTTTACTTGCATCATTCAAGTAAATCTTTACTTGCATCATTCAAGTAAATCTTTACTTGCATCATNTTTTTTTTTAAGTTGATACTTTCCAAGTTATTTAGGATTGAAACTGCATTTTCCAATGAAAAAACGCACGTTTTTTTAAACTTTTTTTCACGAATAACTTAAAAATTTTTCATTTTATCAAAAAATGAATAGGATCAAAAATGTAGCTAATAAAAATACAGAGAGATTCGTTTTTTAAAAACGTCTGTAAACCCAATATGAACTGAGTTATTACTCGTTGAAGGACGGTTTGTTTTTCGAGAAACCCGAAATTGAAAACCTTCAACCTTAAATAACTTGAAAATGGTGGAGTTTTTGGGGAAAACTCAAATGATCATTTTTGAAGAAAATAAAAAACCCTTTCCAATGAGCTCTTATAACAATTTTTTGCATAAGAATTGACTGAATTATAACAAAAAAAAAGTCAAAACTTTTGTTTTGTTTTGAAAAATTTAACAATAAGATCCTCGCCATTACCACCCTAATTAAAATTAATCATAACCCGTTTGCAATTAACTTCATTTATGTGTTATTGATATGATCCAAGTGATTTGACCTGTTTAGAATGCTTATTTTAGGAAAAATAATTGATTACAGGGAAAATTTAACCTTTGTTAGCTATCCCTGAGAGTAAGTGAGGGTGGAGTGCAGTGAGTGGCATTCATTAAATGCGTGAGTATGCAGAATTAGGCGATAATGTCTAAGAATGTCTTTTATTTCGGGGGCTTTTACACCCGAAGACGCAGGCCAATTAGGAGGGCCCATAGAACAAACCCGGGTTGGGCATCAAAATCTTCCCACACTCGTGTGAATGTGAAGATATGGTCGTTAACCATGACTCCCCTTCTAGTTGTATTACAACCAAGAGTGTCATCATCATGGTGGTTTCTATGCCGAAACCTGGTGGCGCCAATCTTTCGAGGAGCTTCCCGGCTTCCCATTTGTTTAAACAATGCTCGGTGGACATTGAGCGGGGGGCCCGGTCCGGGAATCTAATCCAGAGCTCTGGTCAGAAGCGCTCACCCATACATCTTCTGACCCTGCTCGAGGCTGCTTAACTTGCCTTGTCACAAGGCGAGCGCTCTAGCCTCCGAGTCACCAAGGACCCAGAACCAAGAATGGCTTAGCTTCCACTCTCTTTCTTAAATTATAAATTTACTAAATAAATCAAAAACAAATTGTTTATTCACATTATGGTTGATATATTAGGTAATAGCATGACCAAAGTGCAGCCAAATTTCACACCTATTAAATGAAATCATTGGAGACAAACATATATCATCTATAAAGGAGCTGAATTACACCATATGGATGTGGAAGATTTGCAGAATGGCACTCTATCACATCAGATATAAGTAACTGCAATTACTAATAATAGAATTATGTAAATTATCTAAGCCTATGTATGTTATATAAATATATTTAGGCAACTCTCCATTATAATCCACCTTTAGAGGATTATAATGAGGGATCGTAGGAAAGCCGTGTGATTACATCCTCACAACAGTCCTCTAAAACTAAGGTTATTTACCAACATACGATTGAGGGTGATGGTTAGGGTCACTAGGGAGATGAGACAACGCATTGATAACAATATCTACTGGATGTGTGAAGTGGCTAATACCCACCCGTCCTGTATAAACAAGACTAAGGACCAGGGTTTGCTCAATGTTACCACATAGTCGATGTTTTAGGGTTTAGAGCCCTAATTCAATAAGGGTTTAACCACCCGGGAGAGAAAAAAAATCCTTGTTTAATTTTGGTTTAATTATATAACTTTTTCAAGTTGATTTCCAAATAAACATCTTTATGACGTAAGGGGAGTAACAGTCTAATTATGATGAGACTAGCACGCTAGCTTATCTCATATACCTTCACTTTTCCTATTTGTTCCTTATCTATCACATATCTCCCATTCACGCTATTCCCTTAATATCTATTTTCCCATAATTCTCATATGAGGGGTTTCTTCGTCTTTACCTCTTTTCCTAATTTTTCTTACAAACGAAGTGGCGCCTATTTACCGGTTTTCTTTCCTATCCTATACTGCTATAGCCGTATCTTCCCTTCTCCTTTTACTTCCTTGCTGTCCACTCCCTAACTGACTGAGTTGGGACTAGTGTGTTACAGCACACTGGTTGAAAGAGCAGATATTAAGGGGGGATATAGACTATCAAACAATAATTTCCTACTGTTAAGATAAAGAGAACGCATGTAAAAGATCTTCTGGAAAATATGTTTTAATTCTATGACTTACCTGGAATCAGCCAGCCCTTCGTGAATGATGGTAAAGGCGAACATTCCAGTCACCAGCGGTAAAAAAAAATGGAAAACCAGAATCAACACCGATTTTCATAAACTTTTGGATTTTGAGCTCTACCTACCCTCTACTTCAAAATCTACCCGGTGCCGAAGCGGGCNCTACAAGCAAAAACCAATCAAGGTTGAATACCTTGGTTGGTTGACTTTTGAATTGATATCAGTTAACAAAAATTAAAAATATTATAATTTTGACTATTTAGGGCCAGAAAAATTAAGCTTTTAACTTGGCAGCCGAAATATTTATATATATTCATATCAGTTAAAACCAAGTGAATATCAGGGATTGATCGATAAGTTATTCAGAATACTTGATACTTTACTAAAGGTTGTCATGTCACTTCTTTACCGTAAATTATGACAGTTATCAATATTCTAGTATGAACAACCCATCTATTCATCAAACGCTCTTTCCATATACCACGAGGCTTTTGTATTTATTACATTTATTAATCTTGATGAATTTTGTATATGTACTTTATAAAAGCTCTTGCATAAATAAAAGTTTCATATTTACGACTAGATAAGTGATCATTTGAAACCAGACCTGTTTTCATAAATCACAGAATTGAGATTTGCACCGTGATTAAGCAATTACATATTATAATAATATAATAGCTTTATGATATAAGACTTTACGGCTCAAAAGAGATGACGTTTCATTCCCGCTCTTGGAACTATGACAACATATAGCTAATGCCAATAAGTCTGCAGGAGATTATCAGTGAAAAAGATGTCTTATCTCCTCAAACCATCAAATTTAATTGGTGGTTCTTGAGACAGTGGCATCTGGCTTGTTTGAGTGCAATAACCAGTGCATGACAGGTGGTTAGATTAGACACGCAATACAAGATCATGGAAGCATATTATGTCCCTAACCCCCAAAAAGACAACTACTAATGGAAGCGAAACGTCAAACTTAAAATTCATCGTTACGTCTATGTCACTGGGAAAGAAAAATATTTACATTGCAGTTTTCTACATTATATTTTTAAAAATAAATAAAATAAATTGGTTGTGCGTGAAGTCTTATGTACGAGAAAAAAGGGTTTCGTTGGTAATATAAACATGAAATTAGTCAGTATAAGGGGAGCGGGGCAAAATTTCGATATTTTTGACAAAATGGTATGGAAAATTAAAGACTGTCCACAAGTGTTATATATTTTTGTAATCTAATCTTCAATAACTTTCATTTGATACCCATTCATTTTTTCCCGTGACAGGAATTATCCGCCATTTTTGATTCCCAGTTAATCAGATCATATTGCTATTTTTTTTAATTTTTTCTATCCTAGCAGACCATAGCACATAATGCATATATTCGTATATTTAGTAACATCAAGAAATATAGTCTTAGAGTGGAGGAAACGCAAAATTTTGATGTTCTTTCAAAATGGCATGCAAAATTAAACACTTTCCACTGGTGTAATATATTTTTGTAATATACTCTTCAATACCTTTTATTTGATGTTATAGAACTATGTTAGCCCTACATATGTTTTTATAGCTATCGCAGCTGATGTAATGGGGGAAAACATTCTGATTGGCCAAACATCGTAAGCATGCGCAGAAGTCCAAGAAAGAACAACTATCTCCTTCTTTGTCTAAGCATGCACTAACTATAGCACTCTCAAGTTCCTCCCTTTTCTCGATGGACTTGTTTGTTTAATATAATAGATAGATAATAAAACAAAAATTTAAGAAACACATTATTTTTTTGGCCAGGACTGTACAGCTTAAAGAGGCTTTTGCAACCCTCTACATCAGCCGATAGATGAGGGCACAAGGATTCAGTTACAGCTGACAAATGGGCAAAAAGGTGTTGAAGAAGTGAATTCCTTACCTGGATTCTCACTAGGCTAGACAGCATAGTCAGCAAACATAACCCAGCCCAACATAGAAACAGGAGAGCATCTTTATCTGCTAAATAAGGGGAAGTAACTTTCTATCAATTAAACATCCCTAAAGGATGCTTAAGTATCAACTAATCATCATCAGCATTGTAATTTTTCCAGCATTACTGTGTGGTCGAGGCTTAGAATCTTACTAAATAATGTCAGGAAGTAAACATCCAACACATAATTAAAAAATATTTACTTTATATTTATTAATGTCAAATTCATCAATAGTGTTTTAATAGCACCGCTTATAACCTCCATAGTGACCACAATTGACCATATAGTATACCACCAAGTATCTGACATTCTTCAATAACCAATTTATTTTACCTTTTAACCAATGGGGAGACTGTGCATGTACCTAAGCACTCTAATCGTCCTGTATTGGTGTTACAGATACTACAGCTGGCTTGAACAGTTCCTACTCAACACCAGAAGTCATAGAGAAGCGAGAGAGCGCTGCAACGCCAGCTTATTACAAATATTAACCTTAACAAAAACATTTTTAATTTATTCAATCAAATTTAATTTAGTAATGCATGTAATATTCAATTAATATGACGCTTGTACGATCAAAACTAGTTTTACATCCTTCTATTATATATTTGTTTAAGGAGGATTAATAAGTTATTGGATATTGGTTTGAAAAACTTATAATGAATAACTTGGTTTTCCGGTAAAATCCGTGCCACGAAGGGTTTGAAATCCAACGTTTCGCTTCCACCATTGGAAGCATCTTAAGGGATGTGGTGCATCGTGACGTGTTCTCGAAGCAGCAATAAGATATACTGACGAAACTTAAGGACGTATTTAGGTATTTGCCGCCTCTAGGCAGCGAAATTCCCCCCATCCTCTTACCACTATTTTTACGACGCTAAATTGACCCCAAACCAAGCCCATTGCCAGTTGATTAGGGGGCAAGCTTATGCTACTTTCAATATTATTGAAAACTTTTCAGTTACATAGACCCATTGATATACTGCACATCCTCAAACTCGATACACCAGTTAATACAAGCCATGCGTGATCTGAAATCCTGAAATGTACAGTGATCTACTGAAGCAGTATTATGTTCTTCTGTTATGGAACCAAAGTTAAAAGATATTTTTATCGACTTTTGGTCAAAGTCAGCTCATGGGTTTTATGTAAAATAAACATAAGAGTGGAGTAGTGTCTCTAGTTTGGTTTATTAAAACCAAAACTTGTGAATACAAAAAATTATTATTATTTTTTTTTTTAAATTTTTCGCCATGGGCCTTGAGGGGTATTGGCATTCTTGCCGCAACGTCTATGACTAGCTAACTATAGACTGTGTATTGGCTTGTTGTAAAATTAATGGCTAACTGAATACTTGTAAAATATTCGTAATTAATAGAAAAATATATAAACATTTCGAAAGATTAGTTATTACAAAATTACGACTTATTAATTTAAGCTGGTTTTGATTATACATGCATCATTTCTCACTTTTGTTATATCAAATATAAAAATAAAATATTTTTACTTATTGTTAAAAAAATTACCTTTAATATCTACTTAATGTAGGCATAAATATCAATATATCCCTATGTATTTACTCATTGGCTTTACAGCTAATGTAAGGCTCCAGCATTCTCCTTCTCCACAATGCCTTTCCAAACAACTCATCTACAGCCTTCTCACATAATAATTATTTTACTGGAATTCTTAACCCTTTCACTCACAAATTATGAAAATTTAATGAATTTTTTTTCTCCCAATATTTACTTCCATGAAAATGGAAGTATGGTGATACCCTCCAAAACGTGATTCCGAGATCTCTATGAAGGACAGGTATTAAGAACCCGGGGGTATCATAGAAATCCGTTTCATATACATGTATGTCTGTGCGTACGTATGTATGTACGTACGTTCGTTCGGAACTTTAAACCGCTATAACATCGCTTCAAGACATCGTATTGAGATGCGGTTTGCGGCATTTTTTTAGAACTGTTGGCGCAAACCACATCATCGTAGCTTACGACGTTTCGGAGCTGCAGTCACTTAAGCACGAAATAGGTCTGTCGTATCTGACTTCAGTAGACTTTATTTGATTTCAATTTCCTTTGGGGTATATATGTGTTCTATATATAGTAGATTGTACCTATACTTTTTGAGCACAATCGGACAAGCGGTTTGGGAGATATTTTAGTGTTTTTTTAAGGGTTTTTTCGGAACCGAATTGCGGGAAAACTGTGAGTCGCATCGAAAAGTGGATAACACCAGCGTAATTGATTTTAAAAGATCTACAACTTTGTTCCTATGACTTTTTGTCGTAGGACCATCCCTAAACCTCCTTTCTTTTAATTCAGTTTAGCTCTTAACATCAGAACGGATCACATATCTTCTAATCTTTTTACATAGGTACTACCGACATTTATTAGGGTAACATTTTTTATGTTATGCCATATTTTCATGTATTCCAAATTTGTCTGGCTCAACAGCCAAGAGTGGGCGTTGGCTAGTAAGTAAGTTATTTGCTAATAAAAAAATCATCAAAGTTTAAAACTTTCATAAGTAGCAACTAAAAAAAATAAAAAACTGAGCACAGCAACAACAGGCCTTGTAACAATAGATTTGAGTTTAGTTATTATTTTATAAAAACTAAATGTATGTGTGTAATTGCATATTGCAACAATCTTGTGGTAGCAATAATAACTAATCATATTATAAGGGCATAATGTCATATCCCCACTTCCAGTCGTCCACAGCTATCTAGGGCTTTCGAAAATTACTGTCCTCTGTAGTGACCGAGGTGATCGAAAGGGTTAAAAAATCCTTTTCCCTCCAGCGGATTCTCCGTCTCATTTCTCTTCCTAGTTTGACTGTGAGAATAGAGTGTGATTAAATAAAGTGAAAGTACCTTTAATTTTCTATTTTAGCTACCATAAGTCTATGTACCAAATTTCAGATTTCTAGGCCCACTTAAAGCTGAGATAATAGAATGTGAATAAATCCAAGATGGCGGCTATAATTCAATATGTTCAATATGTCGATAAATAGAAATGACCGCACTTTTCTATTATGGTATGGTACACTCTATCTATGTACCAAATTTACAATCTCTAAGACAATGGGAAGTAGGAGAATTAGTGATCAGTCCGCCAGTCAGTCACTGTCATTCTTAGTTTTATATTTATTTATCTTATAAGATTTTGATGAACATATATATATGTATATATAAAAAAAAACTTTAGATAATCGGAGTCCTAAATCCCCTCCGTAGGAAAGACGAAACTGAAAAAATTAACTACTAAGATGAATTAATCATATTTAATATACAACAAGAAGTAAATTATTACCCATATTATGCATGGAAATAAGCAAAACTAATGAATTCAATAGAAATAGTTAAATAGGTACGCTCGAAACTTATATATTTAATAATGCTTTAACTTTTTTATAATATTTATTAAAGCATTTAACCGATGAAAATACTATATTTTAGAAAAAATGTATTTATAGGTCATAAAATATTGCACAGACGTGGTTCAACAATTGAGGTAAAAACATTTTAAAAAGCCCTTAGTATTTGCCCTTTAGTGCCTGGCGCAATGAGGGTAACTTTACTATCGTCATGCCATGCAATATTTATTCAACAAATTTTAAAAGACTTGCTTCCGATTAATTTAAAATCAAAGATACTAAAAACTATATACTCAATTTGATTTATTGTTTTATTATAGCATAGAGTAGAGTGTAATTGTGTGCATTCTAGCGGGAAAAAGAGAAACTAAACAGTTTGAGATATTGATCACCAGGTTTCTCTACAAGCCATATACAGGGATATTTCCCCCTTCAGCTACTTCAAATATAATTAATCATACAAATAATTATGTAGTTAAATATAATAATTTTTCTGAGAAGTATCAAGGTTTTTTATAGATAACATAGATGATTTTATAATGAAATAATAAAGTCATATTTTAGAAATAGCATATAAAGCTTTTTAGGGTTTCTAAGGATCTCCTCGAAACCCCCAATGCCAATAAAATATAAATTCTCTGCTCATCAGTCTTATTATCTTTTTTGTTTTATTTTTAAAAAATTAAAATTTTGTTTTCTTAAAAAAATATTAGCTAGCCACACACGAGCGGATTTTTATCATAGGTGGCTCTAGAACAATATATTGGGGGTGGGAGGGGGGGGGTCTGCCACCATTGGGGGCCCTCTCCCGGAAATTTTTAAAAAATTTAACACCAGAAAATGCGTTTTTTCGGTATTTTGGTATCTAAAAATAATTGTTTACTATACCTATTTTGTATAATTAATTTAAATTGTACACTTTTTTTATATTTTGTGTCAGTTGTGGAGCTTTTTAGGGTAATATAAAATTGTACTCAGATTTTATATTGAGTTACAACGTTTCGGCATTACCTGCCATTTTCTAGCCTACAAATATAATAATTTTATTAAGACAAAAACACCAAAAATAGTATATTTAACTGAGTATTGTTACAATTTTTGGTGTTTTTGTCTTAATAATTTTTTTTTTTTTTTTTTTTTTTGAAAATGGCAGGTAATGCCGAAACGTTGCCACTCAATATAAAAATCTGAGTACGATTTTTTATTACCTATTTTGTTAGAAAGCCTCCCCAAGGGTTTTCTAAGAAGAAAAATCTTTAGTAAGCCAAAGCCACCATATTAAAACTGTAGGTTACTTACACAAACTTTAGATACAAACAATGAGCAGTATTTTATGGCTTTCAAATTGTGGAATCAGATTAATTTAAAGCTTAACCATTCAAAAGTTAAAAGAAATAAAAGTTTTGTCCAGCAGACGTTTTTAACTGTCATATAGCATTTATTCAAGCCAACAAACTCATCCATGCTATTAACCAAATTATAAGTGTTGTGCCATTGTGCCAAGATTAAACGGTTTAGTTTAGAAGATTGGTAATAGTTTACTTTAGTACCTTAGGAATGCTGCAATTAGACTTTAAGAAATAGGTTATTTTCGGGAACGCCGTTTTGGGGGTTTTATTTGTTCAAAATTGATGGGATTGGCAATTATTTTGGATTGATTTTCCAAATATTTTTTTTTTTTAAAGTGAAACTTCTTTGGCGGCGCGGCGGTAGAGTGACTTTTTTCATATAGTGACATCGTGTAACAATGTTGACTGGATTCATAATGTTAATCACGACTTTTTTCTTCTTTTATAGTAGTTGTACTGGGCTACGTCATACTGGTACTGCTGTTGACGTTTCTCTCTAGCAGCTTTATTAGCACGTTGAGGATTACTCGACTTTCCAGTTCCTCTAGAGCTACTATTTCCTTTGTTTTTCATAAGCATTTTATAGTACCGCGTAGCTGGATGTTTAGGACCTGGCAGATCATCGTTAGCCTCTCTAAGGAACAATAGGAAGTCAGCCGTTACTTTATCGACGTCCTCAGGGTGAAACTGTTCAGTGCTAACTGAAAGATGTTCTTTAAATTTTATAGGCCATAAGTCAATTTCTTTGCTGTTATTATCATCTTTCACTTCTTTAGTCTTAAGAATACTATCCAATTTTTGTTTATTGGCTTCAACTGGGTGTTTTTTTGGCTATATGTGTTTTTAAACCTCTTTCATTTTTAAAAGATAAACTGCAGATTCTACATATGGTTCTGTTTCCTATATTATTTTTATTGGGACTTGTACTAGGTCCAGGTTGTTGAATATAATCTGCAGACCCAGCAGTATTGTCGGGTTGATGTATATCCGTGTCAGGTATGAGGTGATAGCCAGTAAAGTGCTGAAAGCAGCAGTTTTACCTTTAACACTGCCGTCACTCTCTACCCATTCAACATCTACTATATTGTTTATTGTTTATGTTTTGCTGAGTAGAGTCGTTATTAATGCAAGGTAAGATATTTGTTATATAGGCATCATGCTTTCGACCGTCTTTCCGTGTTATCGCTACTTTTTGTCCAATAAAAGGTTGCTTAATATCATACGATACCTTTGATGCGTTCTCCACAGCCACATCAGCCAGCAGATCAGTAGGTATATACACGGTCCAAAGCATTTTTGTCTGTCACTTCACTTTGATTTGATTTAAAGTTTAACAAATCAGATTCCTCATATTCTGGAATTAACCCGTCGTCTATATTTACTAATAAGGACATCCGACGTAAGGCATTGCTTGTGTTTATAATTTGTTGAAATATAAAACAAATAACAAAGAGTTTAACAAATAGATATTGCGAAAATAGAATGCGGACTAAATTGATATTGCGAAAGTGAATATTGCGAAAGTAGTTGATTTTGAACTGTAACTATTGTGAATATAAACAAAAAATTAAACTAAACTATTATACACTACACTAATCAATTCTAAAGCTACTCTAACTAAGATGTTGTCACTGAGACGGCTAAATTAAGACTATTAAATATATTAACACACTAAATATACACTATTAAATATTTTTTAATTTTACTTATACAAAATATAGCATGAACTAACACAAAAATCTAAACCAAATGCAGTTTTCTTGGCTTCATTGCAAATGTTCTGACAACATCTTCACTGGATATAGTTTCAGGAAAAATAGGTACTGATAAACATTAAACTAATGTAAAAGTTTAGCGATTAGTAATACAACAAAGGTATGGCTAATATTATGTTTGAGTATTTGTAATTTTTCCTTTTAGAATGATTGTGATTTTTCTTAGCTAATCAAATTTTTTGAGCTCCTCAAAATTTTTAATTAAAAAAATTTTTGTGAAAATTTTTAATTAAAAAAATGTTTGTGAAAATTTTTAATTAAAATTTTTCACGTTTTTTCAGAGTTTTTGGGGATAGTGCCCCCAAATTTGGAGATAAAATTAATTTTTCAATTTCACCTTGGGGTATGCTTTTTCTAAACATGGATGTCAAAATCTGCCTAGTAGTTTAGGCTCCACGGTCTGCACAGACGACCGATAGACATTTTGTAAAAACCACTTTATTGGACTAAGGGTGCCTCAAAACGTGTAAATCCATCAAAATGGTTGGTGAATTTGCGGGAGGTTTTTCCTAGTGTGGATTTGTCTGGAATTTAGAGTAAAATTTGAGAGCAGTCTTCCAAAGGAAGCTGTTCAGATTTACAAAAAGAAATGGCTTAAGTATAATAAGTACAGTACTGCAACTACAAACTAAACAATACTTCGCGTCAGAGAGATTACGTAAGGTGACGAAGGTTGCTGTGACGTCAGGTCACCACCGCGATTTTTGTCAGGTTATCTTTTTCTTGCTCACAACAAACAATTGTTTACTTGTGTTCAGTAAGCATTTTGTAGATTTTTCCTCTTTTTATTCTATTGAAAGCTTTTATTTAACTGTTTTTAGCCTAATCATATATCATTAATTATCCAATCAATTTATACATTATAGATGATAAAACAAATAATTCTTACAAATAACTCAAATAAGATATAAAAGATAACTTACCTTTAGATGTTACGCCACACAGAAACTTGATTTTTAATCTTGGGAAACATTTATAATCATTTTAAGGTCCTACGGTTACACCCAAATGCAAAGCAATGAGACATTTTTCATTCTTAAATTAATTAAATTGATTAAAAAATAATAACAAAATAAAATAGCACTGATAAAACCCATTTGTATTTTGCATATTGTTTTTAGCGCAATTTAGCCAACCTAACAACACAATGTATTGCATTTCCCCCAAAGTGTTGGTTTTGTTTTTCATAAGCATTTTATAGTACCACGTAGCTGGATGTTTAGGACCTGGCAGATCATCGTTAGCCTCTCTAAGGAACAATAGGAAGTCAGCCGTTACTTTATCGACG
>KZ651358.1:389200-402888 GCA_001010745.2 Gerris buenoi
GTGCTTTATCTACGATTGTTGGATTTTAAACAAAAAAAATATTAATTTCCTGTATGTAAGTTCGTATTTCTCTTGCTGGCAAGTACTTGACGGGATTTTTTTGTTTTTACTAACGAAACCCTAAAAAATTGGATATCACTCAAGGAGGATCGGATCGAAAAAATTTCACAGTAGGGTACCTTCCCCAAAGTGTCTTCAATCGCAGGGCCGTCCCTAGGGGGGGTCAACCGGTTCAAGCTGATCCGGGCGCCACGTTTAGGGGGGCGCTGCCAGGCCCCCGTCTTAAAATACTAGATGAATTTGGCGATAAAAGGGGGGCGCCACATGTGCTTTTGACCCGAGCGCCTAAACCCCTAGGAACGGACCTCAATCAGTAAGTTCAAGGTCTTCCGGTGGTGACTAAGTCATGTTCGATGAATATTCAGACGTTTTGCCTCCAATGCTGGAAGCATCTTCAGGGGTGTACGTATTGTTCTAAGCTTAGAAGTCCTTAACATGAGTCTTCTTATATTGCCATTACCAAAATTTTGATAAAAGTATCCGAAAAATAAAATTATAGTAAAAAAAAATCATCAAAAATAAACTAACTACAGTCTAACTGTTAGACTGTAGTTAGTTTAATTTATTATATGTTTTAATTTTTCACTCAAAAAAAAAAAATCTCTATGGTGGGTCAAAATCTAATATGGGGATATATAATTTTATATGCGGCCCGCGAAGTTATGATGCATTTCCGAAGTGGCCCGCAAGATTATTTGGGTTGGCCACCCCTGTTTTATAGTATACACACTACATAAATATCACCTGCTGAGAACATTAGTGGCGTAACTCAAAAAATTCGGTTTTAGAGTAAATTGCTTATTCATGAAGGCGATATTGACCTTTAAATCACGTATTAACGACAGAAGTATAACTTTACTCTAATCCGCTAGAGAGCAGTAAACGTTACTATTGTCTTGAAGGGATCGGCTCTCTTTATCGAGCATGACCGACGTAAGTTAGGTTACGGGAGATGGTGACAGTGCAACGTGTAGGTGCTTTGCGTCAATAGTGTCGAATTATTACTTCCGTCGATAATGCACAAGTCAAGATACTTATTTCATGATTCATTGAGGACATATTTGTGACTTATGTCAGTATTGCGTGAATATTCAGTTTAATTATTTTAATGTTACAAATTAGTTTAAAGTGTAAAATGTTTTGTTAAGAATTTTAATTTTTTTTAATAGTAGATACATTACGCGTCGAGTGTGGAAAGTAGCATTTTGCATGCGAGTGTGGAGTTTGCACCCGAGCGATAGCGAGGGTAGTAAAACTACGCGAGCAATGCAAAATGCCGTTTTCGNGGGGGGGGGGGGGGTGGGGGGGGGCTTTTGGACCACCCTGTATAGTGATAATTCTAAATGCAATACGTTTTGCGAACAAATAAGCATTTCGCAGAGGCCACACACGAATAAATATATCCCTTGATAACATTTTTTACTTTGCGTTTCCCCTACTCCTCTAGTTTTCAATTCTGACAGGATTTTAACAAAAATAAATTACGTTTTCCCATTTTCATGATATACATATACCTACATATATGAGCCATCCTTTGTAGGTTTGATAAACCACTCTTGACAGCCGGCTGTCCACTCTCACATATGCAAAAAACAGAATAACTCTTTTATTCTAAATAACTAGCTGGGTTGCCGTTGGTCGCTACTCAATGTGTTACTATATTTTAAGATTAAGCCGACACTCGTAGAAAAGTTATCTTTTATATTTTGGTTTTTAGTATTGATATTATTCTTATTTTATTTTATTTTTTTGAAGGATTATGTACATAATGAGGTAATATGATAGGCAAAAAGCGTATAAAAGATGTTATAGAAAATAAAATACAGAATTTAATTATTTTTAAAGAGTGCGGAAACATAAAATATATAAGCACTTCTTTTGATTGTTACTCCCCTTATAAAAAAACCATAGGGTAGTAACAATCTAAAGAAGGTGTACGGAATGTCCTTCTTTAGACTGTTTACGGAATGTTCTTCTTTAGACTGTTACTCCCCTTATTAAAACAAGTGTGAAGAGGACTTAAAAGTGATGGTTTCATTTAGGTTTCAAAGCGACTTCGCAAGAAAGTTATGTTTTTTCCTTAAAACCTAAATTGGAATAAACATCTCATTGTCTTTTAATAATTTTGTCAAAGTAAATTTTCTAAAAAAAAAATACGTTGGGGAGTAACAGTCTAAAGAAGTACCAATATATATTTAAAGATGGTTTAAGATGGGCATTTATTGTTCGTATAGTTTAAGTATTAAATCACGGTTTTTCAGAATTGTAGACACAACTCGGAACGATTTCAAATTAGCGGGATTCTTCTTTGTCCTTAATTTCTTCATCAATCTCTTATAAAAGTGATTATTTTCTTTTGACTTCTAAGTAAATTACGCTGTGAAAATTCAATAGCTTTATCAACGTCCTTAAAGATTTCTAAACTGACACTGAGATTTCTCTAGGCTCTAGATGATTCCAATTTCACTTAAACTAATGGAATTAGACAAAGCAATAGTACATTGAAAGTAGCATTTTGCATGCGAGTGTGGAGTTTGCACCCGAGCGTTCAGCGAGGGTAGTAAAACTAAACGAGCAAAGCAAAATGCAGTTTTCGCACGAGTTGCGTACCGTGCTTTATCTACGATTGTTGGATTTTAAACAAGAAAAATATTAATTTCCTGTATGTAAGTTCGTATTTCTCTTTAGATAAAGATGACTTTATTTCATTAGTTGTATTTTGTACTGTACTTTATCGACGATTGTGGATTTTAATAATAAATACAGAAGAAAAATTAATAAACTTCCTACATACAAGTACGTATTTCTCTTTTGATTAAGATGACATTAATTCATTGGTTGTAATTTGTGGCGAATTAATTATTTCGGGAGGCGTATTAATTCTCATCATTTTCGTCCTAGTCACTTAAATGACTCATTGTTTTTCACTAAAAACTCGATTTATAAATAGATACTTTAATCAAACAAACAGCAAATTAGTTTTGTTAAATGTAAACAAACTCGCTAATCGTGCGTTAAGGTGAAGAATTCCCAGAGAAAGTGGAAAGCGTTTCTGTGATATTGCTTATCATAGCGGTTCCTGGCAAAACTATTTTAGCAACCTTTCTGGCTTTATCAGCTATTAAATCAGAGTTATGTCAGATATATGTGAGTTTTGTACTTTAGACACCTCCTGTCTCCATCACAAATTCCATGGAAAGTGGAGATATTTTTAACCGCGAAAATTGCGTTTTTAGCGCCAAAATTTCACTAAAAAAAATGTCCCTCCCGTTCCACCCAATAATGACTAGTCCTAAAAATATGAAATTATTTATGCTAATACCTTATGGTGGGGCGATGATAATTTCCTTAAAACATTTAATTTATCGTGTTGTTATTACCGATAAAAAACGTTGTAACCCCCCGGGGGATCGAACCTGGGACCTATTCTTGAGGTCAAAGAAAAGCATAAATATATAATGGGTATGCTTAATCATCTACAAAACACTTAAAAAGTACTTACTTCCCCGTGATTTTTTATGATTTTGTTTTTATTTTGAACCTGTTATTCTAATTTAAAAAAGTAATTATTTTAATAATTACATTGTATATTATTAAATATATATTTTTTTAAATAATTATTAAACGGTTATGCAGGTTTTAATATAGTTTAATAAATAATAATTCTCTCAGGTGAACACATACTTTTGAACCCATTCTTTTAATTTAAAAAGAAATTATTTAATTTTAATGCTTTACATTACATATTATTAAATATATATTACTACTACTATGATAACTGTTTTATCCGTTTACTACTTTACTCTAAAGGAGAGGTTGCGATAATCTAGTTTGGCGTTTTTTTAAGTTTATTTGAATAGTCTATTATTCTACTTCTCGCATTCGCATTAAAAGAAAAACGAAAGTGCTTTAAAGATGTCTTCTAAAGATGTCTTCTAAAGATGTCAATTAAAAGAAATCAGTGAAAGATCATAATTAAACTTTAATGCTGTCAATGCATTTACTTGCATTGAAATTGAAATTATGTTTAAAGCATTGAATTTAATAAAGGAATAACTATGAATGAACAAAAGCGTTCAATAAACTGCTTACAAAAGTTTATAGTTGAATCACTAGAAAACGTTCAATAGCCGAAATATAACCATATAACCCTTATAACATAAAAATTATAATTAAGGTCGAAATATTGCCAGGATGTATTCAAGGAGATATTTTCAACCACATTTCTTAATATTGTTATCCCTTGAGAACAGTAGATAAACAAATTGGATTTGTTTTGTTAATAACCTCTGTCTGACTGAACGACAAGGGGGAAACTAGCAAATACGTATCCATGACTTCATCAATCATCAATATATTGTTAACTATATAGCCTGATTCTAGTCGAGATCCGTTAGCTGTGAACCCATCTTTAAGCGAACCCATATATGCACCATATAATCTAAAAAATAATAATAAAGGTCGAAATATAGCCAGGATATATTGAAGGAGATATTTTCAACCACATTTCTTCATATTGCTCACTATATAGCCTGATTCTAGTCGAGATCCGTTAGCTGTGAACCCATCTTTAAGCGAACCCATATAACCTAAAAATTATATTAAAGGTCGAAATATAGCCAGGATGTATTCAAGGAGATATTTTCTTCATAATGTTTACTACATAGCCTCAGGGCCGGATTTAGGCATAGGCGAAATAGGCGGCCGCCTAGGGGCCCGCACCACAATGGGCAAAGAAAGAAGGGGGGGGAAGGTTTATGACCAGCCAAAAAAATCAAACAGTACAAATTCATTTTATTTTTTTTAAACATTAATTGGTTATTTTATGCTAAAAATATAATTAATTCCACCAAAAGGAAATAAAATTAATATTATTTTTTGGCATTGTATTATTATTTTAAGTGTAGAAATAATAATCTAAAATCTAGGACGATCGAGATGAAAAAAATTCTTTATTTATTGTAGTTAAAGTTATCTCATCTAATCTGGTTTAGCTGTACTAGTTAAGGTCTGTTCCTCAAACTTAACCTGTGATATTAACTAAATATCCAGGATTGTCTTTGCGATATAGGTATTTCTCTTTCTCTCTCAACCCCCAACCCTCTTCCACCCTCACTTGTTTTTCCTAATCATTATTTTTATTATTATTTTTTTTTTTTTGTCTTAAATCTTTTCTCCATAGCAATATCACCTAACTTTATTGGCACTTCTTAAGATGGTTACTCCCCTTATTAAGAAAACAACGGGGAGTAACCATCTAAAGAAGGTTTACGGAGTATTCTTCTTTAGATTGTTACTCCGCTTATAAAAACATAATTGTGATATTCCTTTGTCCCAAAATACATTGGACTAAGCATCCCTTTGTCTTAATAGTTATTTAGTCAAAGTCATTTATATTCTAAAAAAAACAGAGGGGAGTAACCATCTAAAGAAGTACCAGTTTATAGCTATTATCTTTTCTGCCCATCCCTTAATTTTTGAATTGTTATCCCCTAATCAAATAAAGATATCAAGCTCAATTCTGTTATAACTTTCGTCCGTGATTGTGTTGTATCCCTACTACTCCCTAGCTCATCGAATAATTGTTACCCTATTTCGTAAGAAAGTTCTCGTCATTTTTTAATTATTTTATTGAAAATTGTTTTTATTTGATTGAACATTTAAGTGTGTAATTTAGTAGGAATATTTTGCTGAAGAAAAATTTGCAAACTGTACTTGTAGGAGAAATTTTGACTTCAGATTCGGATTCAGCGACCTCGAAAAATAAGTAAGGAAAGGAAAGTAAAAAAAATGCGATTAAATGAAATAAATAAATTAATTAGTACCGTAAGAATAAAAGAAAGAATTGAAGAATAAATTACTAGCGTTCTATGCATTTGCATACATCAAATTTGGGTTCAATACATTTATTTCAGGGAAATAAAGCAGTGAACAGAATCAAATGGACCGTCATACAATGTCAAGTAATCGCCAAAAAGGAAAAGAGACTTTCAAAAGTGGGAGTGCGTAAATTTTTGTTTACTAAATTTTGATTTCTTGTAATATACCTGGGAAAGCCCCCCTCCCGCTAACCTATGGGCGTGGGGCCCGCACCACATCTTCTGCCTAGGGGCCCGCTCTCACTCTAAATCTGGCCCTGCATAGCCTGATTCTAGTCGAGATCCGTTAGCTGTGAACCCATCTTTAAGTGAACCCATATAACCTAAAAATATAATAATAAAGGTAGAAATATAGCCAGGATGTACTCAAGGAGATATTTTCAACCACATTTCTTCATCTTGTTAACTACATAGGATACGTGTCCGTATCCGCTATCTGTGAACATACCTTCAGTGTAAATTTTTATTAATTTATTGATAACCGGCCCTATTCTCATTTTACCCCTAAAAGAATTCAATAAGCGCATACCGAAGATAGTAAAGAATAATAATATATGCACATCTTGATTTTTAAAAGTGAACAATAGATGTTTTTGTTTTAAAAAATATATAATAATAATTATAATTAATTCTTATGACCGAAGAAACCCTTTTAGTAACTTGCTGGCAAGTACNAGAAGGTTGTTTGTATGTGCTACCGCGAGGCAGTGCTCATGTAGCCCCACTGCGATGCTAGTGCACTCTACCGAGCCTCACCCTAACTCCTTTTAGCAATCGATGCTTTATCCTTGTGAAACGTCTCTATTCCCTTATCAGTGTTATTGTTGGGTCATGATAACTCCTGTGTCTTTATCTTCTTTATCATTGTTGACTATGGGCCGAAACTTGGAAGGCTGCCTCATCACCGGTGACTATAACGCATCTAATATATTATTCAAAACATTGTTTTTTAAAATCAATGATTTTTTTTGGAAACAAATCTTATTTTTTTACATAACAACGATGTGTATATAAACAAGCAAACTCTAATGTATTTAAGTTTTGTTTCTATTTATGTATGATAAATATTCATTAACTTTAATACATATATCAGATCACGAAGATACATTAATAATATTGTTTATAAGAATAAATTAAAAGTTATAAGGCAACTACGATCTATTATTTTGTGTATACGGGCTACGCCCTTCATGTTTACCTAGGATATGTTTACTCTATCATGTATTTTATTAATGCTAGTACACCGTTGCGTAAACGGTGACTAGTTATAGTCATCATTGGTCTAACAGTTTGATCTGCCTCTTTCTGACTTGTACCAGACTCCTGTTATTAGGTTTAACGATGTAGCACCAGTTAATCTTAAAGGTCAAAGGAAGCGGTGAATTGGAAGGTTCGTACAGCACTAAAAAACAATTTTAATACATCACTTCAAACTTAATAATATTTGTGTACATAAATTCATAAAATATACAACATATCTGTAATATGTATATTTTGTATATCTTACAAAAGTAAACAATTTTCTTTTTAAAAAAATAAAATAAAAATTTTATCATAATTTGATGTCCAAAACAACATTATTAAAGTTATTCCATGATTTAATAAGTACTAATAAATTGTGTAAAAAAATGTATTTTATCTATTTAATAGAATTTTTTGATACTTTATGAATAACAATGAATAAAATGTATTCAACTAGTTTAAAGTTCAAATATACTAATTCACTGTATTGTTAAATTTTATTCAAGATTTTAATTATATTATTTTTAAGAATACATTTTATCACTTTTAAACATTTCCAAACAAATTACATTTTTAATACAGTCTAATACTAGTAAATTGTTTATACATTCAGTAGATCATTGAGTAGATTATTTGTACATTCTTCTAAATATGTAATTTCAATTTTGTCCTTTATTCAACTTTGCCTGTTAAACTATGTAAAGATTAAACAAATTCACCAAAACACTAAAAGTTTTTGTTTTTTTAATTTGTTTAAATAGTATCCTTTGATCCACTTTGCCCGTTAAATAATGTTTAGTCTAAACAAATTCACCCAAAACACTAAAAGTTTTTATACTTATTTGTGTAAATAGTATCCTTTGATCCACTTTGCCCGTTAAATAATGTTTAGTCTAAACAAATTCACCCAAAACACTAAAAGTTTTGATACTTATTTGTTTAAATAGTATCCTTTGTTTCGCTTTGCCCGTTAAATAATGTTTAGTCTGAACTAATTCATCAAAATCACTAAAAGTTTTGATACTTTATTTGTTTAAATGTTTTGTTTCACATTGCCCGTTAAATAATGTTTAGTCTGAACTAATTCATCAAAATCACTAAAAGTNAAATTTTTTCTATCAAATCACCAATTGTAATATGTTTATCGATGTTCATTATTTTTATAAATGATAATATTATTTAGATTCTATTAGATATTACCGTTGTTGTTGTCGATTGTTTATGTGATGAGTTACGCCCTCGTAAATATACATATTATGTAGAAGGTTGTTTGTATGTGCTACCGCGAGGCAGTGCTCATGTAGCCCCACTGCGATGCTAGTGCACTCTACCGAGCCTCACCCTAACTCCTTTTAGCAATCGATGCTTTATCCTTGTGAAACGTCTCTATTCCCTTATCAGTGTTATTGTTGGGTCATGATAACTCCTGTGTCTTTATCTTCTTTATCATTGTTGACTATGGGCCGAAACTTGGAAGGCTGCCTCATCACCGGTGACTATAACGCATCTAATATATTATTCAAAACATTGTTTTTTAAAATCAATGATTTTTTTTGGAAACAAATCTTATTTTTTTACATAACAACGATGTGTATATAAACAAGCAAACTCTAATGTATTTAAGTTTTGTTTCTATTTATGTATGATAAATATTCATTAACTTTAATACATATATCAGATCACGAAGATACATTAATAATATTGTTTATAAGAATAAATTAAAAGTTATAAGGCAACTACGATCTATTATTTTGTGTATACGGGCTACGCCCTTCATGTTTACCTAGGATATGTTTACTCTATCATGTATTTTATTAATGCTAGTACACCGTTGCGTAAACGGTGACTAGTTATAGTCATCATTGGTCTAACAGTTTGATCTGCCTCTTTCTGACTTGTACCAGACTCCTGTTATTAGGTTTAACGATGTAGCACCAGTTAATCTTAAAGGTCAAAGGAAGCGGTGAATTGGAAGGTTCGTACAGCACTAAAAAACAATTTTAATACATCACTTCAAACTTAATAATATTTGTGTACATAAATTCATAAAATATACAACATATCTGTAATATGTATATTTTGTATATCTTACAAAAGTAAACAATTTTCTTTTTAAAAAAATAAAATAAAAATTTTATCATAATTTGATGTCCAAAACAACATTATTAAAGTTATTCCATGATTTAATAAGTACTAATAAATTGTGTAAAAAAATGTATTTTATCTATTTAATAGAATTTTTTGATACTTTATGAATAACAATGAATAAAATGTATTCAACTAGTTTAAAGTTCAAATATACTAATTCACTGTATTGTTAAATTTTATTCAAGATTTTAATTATATTATTTTTAAGAATACATTTTATCACTTTTAAACATTTCCAAACAAATTACATTTTTAATACAGTCTAATACTAGTAAATTGTTTATACATTCAGTAGATCATTGAGTAGATTATTTGTACATTCTTCTAAATATGTAATTTCAATTTTGTCCTTTATTCAACTTTGCCTGTTAAACTATGTAAAGATTAAACAAATTCACCAAAACACTAAAAGTTTTTGTTTTTTTAATTTGTTTAAATAGTATCCTTTGATCCACTTTGCCCGTTAAATAATGTTTAGTCTAAACAAATTCACCCAAAACACTAAAAGTTTTTATACTTATTTGTGTAAATAGTATCCTTTGATCCACTTTGCCCGTTAAATAATGTTTAGTCTAACAAATTCACCCAAAACACTAAAAGTTTTGATACTTATTTGTTTAAATAGTATCCTTTGTTTCGCTTTGCCCGTTAAATAATGTTTAGTCTGAACAAATTCATCAAAATCACTAAAAGTTTTGATACTTTATTTGTTTAAATGTTTTGTTTCACATTGCCCGTTAAATAATGTTTAGTCTGAACTAATTCATCAAAATCACTAAAAGTTTTAATACTTATTTGTTTAAATTGTTTAAATGTTTTGTTTCACATTGCCCGTTAAATGTTAAGTCTAAACAAATTCACTAAAATACTATAAACGTTTTAATACTTTCTTTAAATCGTTCTTATAAATACCATGGTTTTTCTCTTACCCGTTAATATTTTTTTTAAATTTTGCAAAAAATAGTCTGCACATTTAATATGTTCTGATACATTTATTTAATGAAATTATTTAACAGTAACTTTTGTTTCTTTGTGCTCGAAAATTATTTAAAATTTTAAAATTTGTTCATTACACTAATATCAATGTTACTTCGTTCTTAATCATTGGTTTTATAACAATATCATTTATTCCTCTTTCTTAAATTATATTTAGTTTACATTATTATTATTGTACCTCATGATCAATTGTTTTTTTAACTTGTTTAAACGTCTTTGTTTTTTATCTTCGCCCGCTAAATTAAATGGTATTGAAATTTTGTGTTTTAAATACATTGTAAATTTTATACGATGTTATAAGGATATTTCAAGGTAACACTTATGGGCATATATTATTTCTATTTTGTTAAGAAAATTATTACCCTTAGGTTCTTTTCTCCTGATAATTAATTTTAAGATCGTGGCTTTCCAATTAACGACCGTAAACTTTTCGTGCGTTCGAGTTCATACAAATTGACATTTTTTTGTCTGTTTATCTGTTGATTTATTTCTTTGTCTCACATTTTCCACTCAATATCTGTCATTTTCATTTTGTTCTTTTGTTGTTTATATCCTTTATTTAAAATAAATATCACTTTTTATGTTGCTGGAGATATACTTATCTATTTTAGAACATTTAAAAAAAAAAAAAAGTCAATTTTATTACACTACTAATAAATTATTGAAATAGGTTTTGTTAACTATTTATTTATTTTTTAAATTATTTTTAGATTTAACATATTTAGGCTACAATACCGTGTTTTTTTGTTTTTTTTAAATAGACATCATTTAATGTGAAGATTAATTATTTTTCTTGTAAAAGCTTTGTTTTATAATACGTTGTAATAAATTACTTAAATGATATTCGGTGTTGTTTTTGTCAATTATCTTATGCTAATGAGGATAATGGAAAGATTTTTCTAGTTAGAACTCTATTTATAGTCTCTTCTAGGATTATTTATCTTTCTTCTTGATTTTGTGTTTATTGGAATTAAGTCCATTATCGGAACGTTACAGCGCCCGAAGTTCGGGAGTGAATCCGTAAATACGGACTTTTACGAAATCGGCAAATGGCGATAACTTGAGTAAAATTTTATCAATTTAGTTGAAGTTTGGTTCACATGTTCATTATACCAATGCCCAAGACTAGTTCGTCGGACAACGTTATCCACTTAAGTGTAAACGCGTAAACGTGAGCTTCAAATGACAAAATTGGAATTTTGTGATAGAAATTAATTCTAACTTTATTCGATGAGACATACTACAGCGATACCACTATGATGCGTTAGATCGCCAAAACTATTAAAGCGGACCTAAAAGTTTAAAATAGAGAAAACAACGTTTTTACCGATACCTTACGTTCTAAAGTAATGATTTTGTTAAAACTTCATATAGATCGTCTAATGTAAATTCGAAACAGACATGTAAAATTTCAACTTGATACATAAGATTTTGTGTAGTGAAGTGATTAACTTTATTATTATTGTTGAAATGGAGATTCCCGAAGCGTGCGGTAGTTCAGTCCGAAAATGGGACTGCGAAGAATACATGAACTTAGATAATTCTTAACTAGGTTCTTGTTACTAAGGACAAAATGGAGTATGTAGTATGTAAGTAATAACTTTGATTTGAAAACGTTTATAAAATAATCGAGAATATATACCTTTACTAATTTTTAAAGAAGCAAAATAATACTAAGGGATTAAAAAAAAAACTTTTAAAAACGATAAAAACAATAAAAGTTATTTCAATCTGAAATTGAAAACAATATGGCGTTACTCTGTTTTGATTTCGACTCCAATTTTATATCAACATAACTATACTATGTATACACATAACCTGACGGTTATATCAAAATCAATTTTAATGTATATCATATCAGTTTTAATGTATATCATAATAACTATTTGTTGTTATTTAACAACAAACACAGTTACATATTCTCGTTGACAGGCTGCGCGCGTATATTCATATCAAATTTTAATATGTATAATCACATGAAAAGGGAGGTTTCAAAGTTGCAGAATTGATCTTCTAATCGTTTTTAAGCCTCAGTGTCGGGTGTTACGTAGCTCGTAGCTCCCTATTTACGTATGTATGGGTATTAATATTAATGCACTTTTGTAGACTTACAATCTATCACAGTTAAGTTTAAATCAGGTATGATTTAAGTGCACTTCTTTAGATTGTTACTCCCCTTATAAAGAAAACAGAGGGGAGTAACAATCTAAAGAAGGTGTACGGAATATTCTTATTTAGACTGTTACTCCCATTATAAAAACAGAAGTGTGATATTCCTTTGTCCTAAAGTACATTGGACTAAACATCACTTTGTCTTATTAGTTATTTAGTTAAAGTCATTTATATTCTAAAAACACATATGGGAGTAAATATCTAAAGAAGTATCGATTTAAGAACTGATGAAGATGAGGAAAGGACTCAAGGTGGCGGACAAAATGGAGTAGAGGTGATTAACAGTTAGCAACCAAGTAAAAGCGTGTACATTAAGGTTGGGGTGGTAAAACAGTCTATTAAGTATTAAGACATTTAATAAACTAAAAGTACGAAAATATACATATCACACTAAAGTATAGCAAATATAGTTTTTTAGTCTCATCATTCGACTGTTTTGTTGTAATGTCTTAGTTGACTGTTTTACTCATACTTGGTCACTTACAGTTAATCATCTTAACTCCATTTTGTCACCCACCTTGAGTCCTTTTCTCTTAAACATTTCTTTCTATACCTAGATCATACCTGTTTTAAACTGTGTTAGATTATAAGTCTTGTATTGTCTAGTATTGTACAGAACCCTGATGATATAAATAAATTTTGCGAAACTATTTGATTAAGCGATATTGTTTTTATCAAACCTAACCTTAACAAATTTTATTCTTATCAATTTTTCTAAATATAGTTGTATAAGCCCTTAAGAAAGCCCTAAGGTCTGTTACACATCGTATCTCACTCGTAATAATATTTACATAATCTTTATTTTATTTATTTTTTTATAAAAGAGGAACAGAACTTGGTGCGCCTATAGTACACTAAACCTGTATCGTAAAGTCTTTCAGGCTTTAGTATATATAATAGGATTTTGTTGTCGCCCTTTCAACCGACACAAAAAAGGGGGTGTGAAACGCAATATTCAAATTGAGTATGCATCGTTTGTAACGTTTAGTAAATCCGTATTTATTGGCAATTGCTTTTAAACGGCTAGGTGTTTATTGTTTATTGGTCTCTCTCCAAATTATAACACCGGGAGCTGCGTCTTTCCATGTAGTTCCTGAGTATCGAACCTGGCCGATTACACGTACCCCTTATCCCTGCCGCGCCGTGGTGGATTTTCCCTTAAAAAGCCCTTTCAATATAATATATATAAAT
>KZ651358.1:403363-425659 GCA_001010745.2 Gerris buenoi
TACCAATACTACCACCAATAAGAATACACCATAACAACTGTCAAATTACAAATTGTCAATGTTCTACAATTGAATGGGTCACCTCAGTCAAATATTTGGGAATACTCATAGACAATCGCATAAAATGGAAAGAACATATAAAAAATCTAAACAAAAAACTAAGAACATTAATCTATGTATTTTCAAAACTAAAACCACTATTAAGTGTACAACAGCTAAGAGTGTTGTATTATGGAATTGTTGACTCCATTATACAATACGGCCTTCTTTCGTGGGGAGCAGCTACTGATACCCTCAAAGAATCTGTTTTTATCAAACAAAAAGCCATAGTAAGGATAATACTCAATAAAAAACAAACTGAACACTCGGCCCCTCTTTTTAAACAGCTTTCCATTATGACAATTTATCAATTATATGACTATAAATGCCTAATCCAACTTAGCTCTGGTAAACACAATCTCAAAACAATTTGTCACGAAATCCCAACACGAATATCTGAAAAAGGCCATTACATCATTCCTAATTATAAATCTTCGACAGCTCAGAGACACTGGACATATAGGGCTGTTCAATTGTATAATAACATACCAGTAAATATTAGAAACAAATTTAAACATAAAACTTCAAAAAAAACCATAAAAAACATTTTAAATATTTAAAAAATAAACTCCTGCATTACTCAGCATATAATCATTAAAAAACAAAACAAATGTTAATTAATACCATCATTTAAAGGTATCAATTAAATTTTTTTTCTTTATAATTTATAATTTCATAATTTTTATTTTATTTATCTATTTTTTTATTTCAGTTATCAGTTATTATTTAAAAACAAAATAATAGCTTCTGTACTTTATATGTAATTTATTTTTCGGTAGGCCAAATCTTTTTGTCCCTTTTAAATTCTTTACTTCAAAGTAATTATATTGCGCACCTTTTTATTTTTTCAACAGATGATCTCATATTCACTCATTATAGTAACACAAGTAAACCTTTATTACAGTTATTATTAAATTTAAATCAAATTATAATTATCACTAACACTGGGAGACAGACAGAGAAAAATAGACTCCAGCGCCAGGACTTGAACCACGGGCCTCTACATTTCCAGTGTAGAGGAATGTTCTTACACTGGAAATGTAGAGAGCCCGCTGTTCAAGTCCCGGCGCTGGAATCCATTTTTCTCTGTCTGTGTCCCAGTGTTAGTAATAATTATAATTTGATTTAAATTAAAATTTAAACTTTCCATAGTATGAATACTACCAAAAACTTAAAAATTGAGTTATTATTAAAATTACAAAAGTATGTACACATAAAAATAATTGTAATTAACCACCTTTAATGTATCTTCGTGATAAACTGATCTTAGTATAAATGACTCAATAAAAGTGAAGTTGTTTTTGTTGATCGTTACATGAAATAAACCTTTTTTGTTTTGTTACTAGCCTATTTCCAATTTGTTGGAAAGGGTCAAGTCTCATGACAAGAAACTGTCGTAAATGGCATTTTAATATTATTTTAACTTTTTAAAAGGAAATGGGATGTAAGAGTTAGAAATGGAGACAGGGCGTGGGAGCGGCGGTGGGGGCGGGGGCAGAGGTGGCCTCGTCGCCTCCAAGAAGATGAGGAAACGTAAGGAGTTAGACGCTCTTGTCGGGGCCGGTGGTCGGCGAGTCGGTGCCAAACGAAAGGCAGTCGACCAATTGCTCAGCGAGTCCACCGAGGAAGACGACTACTGGACTATGGGCGGCAAAGGGGGAAAAGGAAGAGGGTACAGAGGTAATAACTCGACCCGCGCCACGGCAAGGTTACCTACCTGCAAGCCAGTCCTTAGACTATGGACTGCCCTCCTTCTTCTTGCCTCCACTCTTACGACTGTTACACTCATCTGGCTCTTCATAGACATTAGACAACAGACTTCCTTCCTCAGGAATCAGTTAGATCAAGGTGTTTAATTATTTCCTCTTTATCTTTTGCATGTTGCAATCATTCTTGTGTGAGCTTTGTCGGAACAAATGTATAGTGTCATTCAAAAAGCCGGTTTTGAATCGCTCGTCATTTTGTTGTTTGTTGTTTAGAAGCACTGTTGAAATCAGCAAACGTTCCGATTTCATTCTGTATGTCATCATGGAACGCTTTTCAACGGAGCAAGATGTGGGTATGTACTTCTAAAAGCACCCGTTTTAAAATTAAAAAAAAACTTTATTTTTTAAAAATACATTTACAAAGGACAGAAACCTATCAATTCAGGTATGAAGAATGACATCGGGCTCATAACCTCTACTTTGCTGGTATGTCAAAAGTCTTTTCCTGAAATCCATTACTGATCGTCGTACAGTTGCTGCAAAACTTACTGCATTTTATTGAAAACGTTTTCCCATGATGATACACAGAATGATATTGGCATGTTTGCAGATTCAACTTAACACTCAACATTGTTGCAAAACAAAAAAATGACAAAATTACATGCTAGTTTTCTAAACACGAAGTAAAGGGTTTTAAGAGGTATGAGAGGTTTGTTTTTCAGGTATATTAAGACCTGTACGTGCTTTTCTGTGAAAGCGGTTCTAGGATCGAGTCTTGTCTAATGAGTCCTCTCTACTCGAGGATCAGCTTATCTTGCCGTTCAAGAGTTCTTCAGTTCTTCACTATATTTTTAGATGTTATGTGTCGCCTAGAATCTATAATACTTCTTGATCTTTTATTTTTTTCTTCTATACTTAAACAATGCAGGCGCTATAAAGCGGTAGTTTTGCAGTACCATTTTACTTAAATTTGCCTTATGTAAATAGATCCGTGTAAAAGAGTCAGTTTATAGATTTCATAATTTTTCCGTCTTCGCTTGTTTTAATCTCGCCCCAATCTCTTTTTTATCAAGTAGCACAACTTATCCAAGAGACATCCTTGGGAAATCATTTTGTCCAGATTTTATCCTGTCCAAAATCGTTGGTCCATGGGTTTCCCAATGGTTATCCCGTTTTGGATGTCTCATTGGGTCATCCTAAGGATGTCCTATGGATATCTTTAAGGGTACAGTTAAGGATATCCTGTGGACATCAAGTTAAAGGCATCCTATGGATGTCACAGTTAGGGGTATCCTATAAGCTATAATTTCTAAAGCTTTTTGCCTTCATTAAAAAATGTTAACAGATTTAATTAAAAGTGGTTTTAATGACGTTACAAAATGGCTGATGTTTCAGTAAAAGCTGTAATGAAACCATCAAAAAAATACATACATTCAAATTATTTATAAAAGTTATATATTTATGGTGTAAGGTTTAACTATTCATTTTGAGTTGCTCCAAATCGAAAATGACTCTTAGCCGAGTGGATAGAAAATCAGACTGACATACTGGAGTGACTGGGTTCAAATCTCGCAGGGATAACATACATATATATGTAAAGTATATATTTTATTACTTATTTATTAAATATATATAAAGTACATATTCTAGTATGTACTTTAAATTCAATCTTAGAATTCACACAGAGGTTCAACAATTAAGAATTTATACTGTAACTGATAATAAATATGAATATTGTCACAACTTTACATTTTAAGCATCCAGAATATGTCCCAAAACTGTCCTTAGCATGCCTTATAGGATATGCTATAGAAGTCCTATGGAGGTTAGAAGGGTGGACATCAGGCCAGCCATAAGACACCCAGAAGCAAAAATTTTACTCTCCAAAGGATGTGCTAAGGGCAAAAGGATCAAGTGACTGGTTCTATGTATGTATATCCTAGGGACAAATCGTGCTACCCGGGTTAGTTCAACGCCGCGTTATCGTGGATTATTACTATTACTCAAATTAATAGATTATTGATAATTAGAAAATTTGAACGAGTAACACTTACACTAAATTCGGCCAGAAAATGTATCACCCGAACATCTTACGATCACGTCTACTGATTACTTTTTTCACATCCTGATTGACACAACTTTATATTAGTCTCTTTACGAGACTGGGAGATCGTTCCCTAAATACAACTACTAGATATTAGCATCGGCGTGGACCTATCCTCGCTCTACTGTGTTATTATTTAAGGCGAAGTCAAAATAAACTAAATCAAATATTATTATTTTTATTTTTTTTCCGGGACTCAGGCCACTTAGGTGGGCCCATCGAACAAACCCGGGTTAGGGACCGAAATTTTCACCCTTGTGTGAAGATTTGGTCGGTAACCATGACTCCCCTCCTAGTTGTATTACAACCAGGAGTGTCATCATCATGGTTTCCAGGCCGAAACCTGGTGGCGCCACTCTTTCGAGGCTTAACTTGCGTTATCGCACGGCAAGCGCGCAAGCCTCTGAGTCGCCCAGGCCCCCTGAATAATATTACACCCAGGCCCCCAAATATTATTAGAATGCCTGGAGTTTCGGAATAATTTATTTACTTCATCAGGGTACATAAATATAATATCTGGCAAAGGAAATTAATCCAGTCCATAATTCATGTAATTATAATTATTATTATATTACGGTAATATTTCATCAGATGTTGGTTTTTAATTTTACATTAGTGCTCATTCATTTCTTGTCAATTACTGCCTTTTAATATTTTATAAAATTAGTCCATAAATAATTAATGAAAGTATTTTAGGCTTATTGTGAGATTCTAAAAAAATACTAAAGCTATCCCTGGCCAAAATCTGTCCCTAAAAGTTTCCCTTTACCCTTAAAGGGATGAGTCGTTTCATAAAATATTTAAACACTGTTTCGGATATAAAACGGGGTCGTTTGACCTAAACCTGTTGAGAACTTACTTACTTATTCCTGACCTCTTCTATCTTGCGGTGGAGAGCCTGAACTAAGTTTTCCCCGTCGTATCCTATCCTTGGCCATTGTTCTTATCTTGGGTCCACTCGTCTCTTCTGCAAATCCTTGGATCAAAGTTGGTATATCTATCCAATTTATCCGTGGTCGTCTTCTCTTCAGTCCGTAAGTTGAGAATCCTACTTAAGATATAAGTTAAGGTTGACTCTAGGATTAATTATGGCGTCTTTCCTAAAAACGTTAGATATATATATGAGAAAGTAAAAAATGAAAGTAGTTATCTGTTAATTCTTTGCTTAATCCCTTAATTTTATAATTATTATTTTTCTTCTTGGGCTTCTGGGATTAACTGGAGTACAGTCCGATTATCTAAAGTTTTGACTTTTGGCACTCAGATTGGCCAACCTAAATGATGAAAAAAATAAAGCCACTAGGCCTGTAGGAGAGGGAGGCCGGTGACATTTTTGTTTGCCTAGTTGGCCCGACCTTCTAGAATTCAAAATCTTGACTTCTCATTGGCTCCCCACGGAGTTTCCCGCGCTGTCAAAAGCCAAAACTTTAGATAATCTGACTGTAACTGGTGAATACTTGTACAGTCTGTCCCAAACGAAAGTTAGTGCGTTGACCGCGCGGGAAGAACTAGCAAATCAAGATTTGCCCTCTGGATAACCATATAAGAAGGTAAATGTAGTGGCTTTATTTTTTCCCTCAGAGGTTGGCCAATCTGTGTGTCACTCGATTTCCCGCTCTGTCAACGCACTTACTCTCGTTTGGCACAGACTCTAGTAGAAAGCCACTACCTAATTTTATGAGATAAATTATGTAAATTGAAGATTGGAGATGATTACCCATACCACACTTTATACTCAAATCAAGGTCTGATGGTGACTAGGTATTAGCGAAAATTTGCAAATAAAAATAATTAATTTCTTTATTTATTTATTTATTTTTTAATGATCATCCCTGTATCCCAAGAAGTATAATTGTAATGTCTAATAGTGTTGAACCCGTGTCTAACCTTTGGGCGGGCGCTCGGGCGGCATTTACACCGCCTTTACGAAAAAACACGCCCCCTTTGATTTTACAGTATTCCAGCTTATCAGCTCTTCTAGGTATTCTCGCCCTCACTTTAGTTTGAAAATCGACAAGCTCTATAGTACACACACGTCAGTACGGTGTAAATAATAAAGATTTTTTGCTGTTTACTGCATCTTGTGCAATAAAATTTGATTATTTTAAAAGAGTTAAATTTTCTAATTACATATACATTACATATTTACAATACCAGGATAGGAGAGAAAGTGTTAGAGGCTGCGTTTGTATATTTTTATGACAATCCTGAAAAAAATGTTTACTTACGTGTATAAGTATAATTTTTTTTTTTTTTTTAAAAACGTGTTCAATCATTTTTTTTAATTCGAAATGAATGTTTTATTATAAATTACTTATTGAGGAAAATAATTTCCCCAAAAACAAGGAGCTACACAAGCTTTAAAAATGGAAGGAAACAAAAGCGGTGTAAATGCCGCCGCGCGCCCACTGCTGCTAACCAATATCACGCGCCCGCCCACTGCTGCTAACCAATATCACGCGCCCTCCCCAAGGTTAAACAAAATGGAAACGTTAACATTAAAAAACTCTACTTAACATATTGTACTTTACTTTTCTTTGGTAATTTTTTGTTCACTCATTTAAAAAGATCGGTGGTTTAAATGCCCTTGGACTTTTATATTCAATCCAACCACTGAACCACTCGAATTTTTGTTTGACAGTCTCATTAAAGTACTCTTAAATTAGTCTAATACTTTGTAAAAATGTTAGACCTTTTTCTTACTGCTGATATAAGTTTCATGGTTTCTCTTAACTGGAATTCAGTAAGCTGTCTCAGTTCTTCTTAGGATTAACCAGAAACTGTAAGGGTCTAAGAGTTTCAACATTGTGGTTTCCTTGGGTAGAACGATCAGGCCGGCTCAAAACACCAATATTATCTCTTTTCCTTTTTTTTGATCCGCCTCAAAGTTTTCACTTTCCGTATAAAGCCTTTTTGGTCTTCCTCTCCGCCGAACAAAGTTTCCGTAAGACGGATTAAGTATCTTTAAGATTTAAAATCTATAAACTTCTCTCACTTGAAAAAAAACTGCAGTTAAACCTTTCCTTAGTAAAAAAAGATTCTTGTTTGGATCCTTCTGTTGCTAATATAATACTCTGTCCCAAAAGTTAGTATAAAAATTAATATTTTTTTTAATTTTACATTTAATCTTTTAAAACAACTTTGTCTCCCTTAAAATACTCCTCCCCTGATATAACGTACTTGACCCAATGCCGTTTCCATTATTGGAAACATCTTTCAAAGTCCTCTACTTTAAGGCTCTTTAGCTTCCTCGTCGTCGCTGTTTTTATGCCATTCAGGCCCCTAAAATGGAGCCCCGAAGCAAAATTTTGCACTTTGGAAACAAAAAAAGGTCACTTGATGCCAAATCGAGTGAATATGGGGGGTGGTCAGTGACGATAATGGAGCTTTGTGTCAAAAACTCGCGCACAACCAAAGCCGTGTGTTTTTCATTGTTTTTTGTTTTGTTTTCCACGCCGACGTGACACTTAGAAAGGGGTTGGTTCAACAGTCTGTAGAGAATGAGTGACGACACCTGCGGTGCCCTCCACCAAGCTCAGGCTTGCTTTGGTTGTTGGGGGGGGGGGAGGGGAGCTCACTGTCTAGTCATCTAAATTCCTACATAAGTCTCTATAATTATTTTACACGAATTTATGGGACAGAGTAGTATATTTAGATAGATCCGATACCCATAACTTCTAATTTTCTATTTATAGAAAATAACTGGCAAGATAAATAATTTTTGCGTAACTTCTTTTCCTTACCCCTTATGGTAAAATCATCTTTTTAGGGGGATCGTTAAGGGTGAGCTTGGAAAGTAATAAACATTTTCTTTTACCTATAATTCTTCCGTTTCCGGAAACACCCGGAGAGGAAAGAAATATTGCTCGATGAAAATCTTTACTACGCCCTTAATGGCTCTAAAAAGATGAAATGAGTTTTACGTTTAACATTTTAGTAGAATATCATGAGATATTCATAAATACCACGTGAAATCTTCTCACTTCTAAGCACTCATAGAAAATTTTATTTCCGAGCTTACCGAAGGTAACGGAAGCTATGTGATCGTTCTGAAAAACCAAAAAATGTTTAGGTCTCCGATTTCAAAAATTCCAAGACATAAATCCATTTCAGGCATCAGGGAAGATTTTTGGTTCCGTGTCTCTCCTCTCGCTCGATTTTTGTGAACCAATAACTACTCGTTGATTTTTATTGAAATTTGTATGATAGGTCATAATTAGCCCATTGTTGGTCCCATATAAGTTTTAACCTTATATGCGCCCATTTGTTTCTCTTCCACATGCGCGCATACATTTATTTACTCCTATATCTTCAAATGTACTTATAGGAATTTTATGAAATTTTGATGTTTGGTCGAAGGTAGCCCGCTGATAGCCCTAGATTAAGTTCAATCGTCTGCGCTCTTTAAACTTTGTTAAATTGATACTTTAATACATGCAATAATGTTTTTGATAAAAATAGATGGTTTGTTACCTGTATAAACTATTTAAATTCGCTGAGATTCTATTACCAAGAGAAAGTAAATTCTTGGTGGAATAAGTAGAACAGGTCTACTTAAATATCTCTACTTCATCAATGCCCTTGAACGTGTTTCAAAGCCATTCATTGAAAAATAAATAAAATTCTTTAGTTGTTGTTCATTGGTGCTACTAACCTATTTGGTGCGTAGCTGTAGGTGGTTGATGTCACTATGAAGGACTATTCCGTCCGGTGGTAACTGCTTCTTCATTGGCGAAGTTCCTAGGTTGTTCTATTTAAATATCTCTTCTTCATCAATTCTCTTGAACGTTTTTCAAGGCCATTGAAAAATGAAATGAAATTCCTTAGTTGTTGTTCGTTGGTGCTGCTGATCTATTTGGTGCGTAGGCTCGGTGATTGATGTCATTATGAAGGATAGGTCCCTTCCGGTGGTTACCGCTTCTTCATTGGTGAAGTTCCTAGGTATCCTCCTCTAGCGCTGGTAACATCTTATAGCGCGAACATGCTGTTACATCTTTAGGGCAATCAGGGGAATAATCGGGATCTACTGTTACTAAGACGTTGTTACCTCCAGACTTGGTACTTCGCTATTTCAAGCCTGATTAATTTCCGGTGTGTTATGTATCTCTCTATACTCTTAAATAAGAGAGTACTTTACTTATCTCTGTACTCTATCTTTATACACTCACTCGTCTCATGTCATGCGCCCTTTTTCCTGTAGCCCTACCCTTCATTTTCCCTTACGTTGAACACCCTTGGACTTTAATTTTACTTTATTTTGACAACCCGTTTTTTATCTTTATTACGTGCGTACTTAATGCGTGCACGTATATTTTATATATTATATAATTTAATTTGTAATTATTTGAAACAAATCATGGAAACTTATTTGATATATTAATGCCCAGTTTCTACCCTCGTAATCTACATACTCGTAATGAATAAATTCAGTAAATCAAACTTTTTTTTATATAAAGGTGTGATATTCCTTTGTCCCAAAGCGTATTGGATGGAATATCCCCTTGTCTAAATAGGTAGTTAGACTAAAGGATATAAACTCTTTAGTATTAAAAAAAATACCCCTAAAACCTAGGTCATCCCTTTNTTATAAACTTATCAAATTTAAAAACACTCCGTAGCGAAGCACGGGTATCCAGCTAGTATCTTATATACTTCTTGCCCGGCTTAGATGAAATTGGGATGGTAGGTCATACCCTTCACATATTACCATTACCACATTCTTTAATCCTTTCTCACCAATGGATATTTTCGTTTAAGTCTTGGATCCTCTTTTTAATCCATCTACCCTGAATGTGCTGGAATACCTCAGGGCAGTATCCTAGGACATTTCCTATATTCCTTCTACACACCTGACATACCTCAACTCACCTCTTAAGTACTTGTTACTTTCGTAGATGACAAGGCAATCCTATGATTCCACCAAGACCCTCATATTGAATCGAATAAGATCTAATACCACCTTTTAGTTGAACTTTGGTCAAGAAAATTGATGATCCGGATTAATGTAGAGAAACTTGTTCATGTAACTTTTACTCTTCGTCATAGCACCTGTCCTCCACTCATTCTTTCTTAGTTATTGTCTAAAATTAGATATAAATTAGCGAATCTTAAATGAACATAAAGGATAATAAACATTTATAATTTTTAAAATTATTCTATACAGACCATATTTATTTTATCAGAATGAAACTTTATAACTTTTGGGAATTTCACTTTGATTTAAACGATTGTTTTTAAACTCTTTTGAGTTGGACATCATTGATCCTTGATTATTATTATTTTATCTAGAGAATGAAGAGCGACTACTTCGTAATACCGAATATTGTTTTTGAGCATTAGTTGGCTCCATCTCCTTCTAAAATTTTGGTTGAAGACAGTGAAGTAATTATGGGCCCGCACGGGCCCGCAACTCGGGCGGGCCCCCGAAAAGTTCTTGCAGGGGGGTGGGGGCAAGGTCCTAGCTACGCCACTGTTTAAAAGATCTACAATTGTGGATCTATGACTATTTATCGTACCTCCATCGGTTCTACCTTAAATAGAGCTGAATTTGATCATTTTTTAAAACTATTTAACTTTTAGTTCTTATGACGTCCCCAATTGTTGACCGATTTAATTCCTGATTGGGGTGCTTAAACCTCACTCTAATGAAATCGAATATTTATTATGTTTTATTAATTGATCCTAGAACCAGAGTTATTAAATATTTACTGGTGTAGCTGTCATATTGCGAAGATACTTGTAATTAAATTAATGCACCAATGGTTGATGATTGTTTTATGACATCCTAGTGTGATTGGTTTTGACTACGTTTATTTTCTTTTATCTTAAACTACTATTTGGAGGGTATTATATTCTTAGTAATGGAATGAATTATCTTTGGAAACAAAACTATTTAGGCATTTCATTTGATTACTAGGCCTACATGATAATAGGAAACAATGTTCACACAACCAAAAATACTGGTGATCCGAATATTTTTTTTTTCAATATCTCATAACGGTGACGTCGTGAGTAAAACCTTCTTTACTGTTATCCAATATGCCCGCGAATTATTACATTTTTTATTTATAATATTTTTTAATATTAACTTTTGTTTCATAACTTTTTGCACTTTGTAAAAAAAAGAAATGGAAGCTCATAAAAACAAACAAAATGTAGAAAAACGAAAAATAGCCTGATATCTCGATCTCCTCCTTGACCGGTTCATAGTAGACACGTTGCACTTAGATGCACACCGGGCCACCCGTGATTCATTGTTTGTCCACTATAGCCGTACCACTAAGGGTTTTAAACAAAAACAGACATATCAACCCAATAATGGATTGTTGCAAGGCAACCAAGCCCCTCACACATTTTGAAGTGTTGGTCAGTAATCCATGTCTTCAAATCTCTGATGTCATCAATGTTTTATCGAACTAACATAAGAATTTTGAAAATCATCTACAATAAGAGCTCAAAATTTTGACATCTACGAGTAGAAGGTCAGATGTGGATTCCTGGTAGCCCATTGCTACTGCATTCGGTCTTGATACAGGAGGTTCCGGGTTCAATTCCTGACTTAGGCAAGGGCTCCCATGCTTGGTGTTCACTCAGCATCATCATATAAAATGGGGCTGTTTATTTGAAGTGGCCACTGACACTGACTGGTTTATCGATTGTAAGGCTTATTCAGCTGATGGAGTGATCCACTAACCCCGTGTTATCTATCACCTATCTATCTTACCTGCTTAACAGTTAGGCTTGCTTAGTCAATCACTTATCATTATGTTTGTGCTCACCCTCTTATAAAATATAACAATGAAATGCAACCAATTTTATGTCCTAGAAACTTGAAAATAAATATAACACTATTAATTTTAAGTTTTCTCCAATTTAACGGGGGGTTTCTAATTTGAGTTGCTCACAAGTTTCAATTGTCAATTAATTGAAGCGAGCGTAGCGAGCTTCCTACATTCAACGAAATATGCTCCGCGTCTGTCTGTCTGTCTGTGTGACTGAAACGTACGACGATAACTTGAGTGAAAGTGGACCGATTTTGATGAAATTTGGTACACATGTTCATTTTACCAATGCTCAGGACGAGTTTGTTGGACAACGTTGTGTGTCCAAGCGTTCGCGCGCAACTCTCGCATAAATGTGCACATCAAAATTAAAATTGGAATTTTAGGACGGGAAAAATTTCTAACTTTATCTATTCGATGAGACGAACATTTTTTTCAAATAACAATTTGTAGTAAAACCAACAGCGACACCGCTATAAATTAATTAAGATCATTAAAACTATTATTAAAGCGGACCTAAAACGTTTAAAGTAGAAAAACAACGTTTTTACCGATATCTTACGCCGCTGTACTACTATCATACCCTTTATCTATCAACTCATCAATCATGATTCATTATTATCTATTTTTTACAATATTAAATACATATTTATTACAATACGCTCGCTTCAATGATAGAGCCACGCGATGCCTTGTTAATATATTTGCATTCCAATTTTGTTGATCTTCAATGCATAATAATGGGACTGAATAAGTCAACCTGATCAATCAGTAGCGGCGGTAATGCTTTGGGGGCCTCCCTTCAAACTCTTAGTAGGTGCCCCTCTATCTCCCTTCCAGGGGCTCCCAGATTCCCAGGGCCCCCCTGCGCCGTAGGGTCTGCGGGGCCTTATTGCCGCTACAGTGATCAATGGGAAATGTCTCTAGAAGATAACTTAACTTGTAATCAACTCAACGTTAGAGCAAAAGTATTCTTCCATGAAATTTTTGACTTGCTACTGTATTGTTCATGCCTTCAAGATACATGATTAAAGGAGTTGGATTGTTTGTTTTTAGTTGCAGCGGGAAGCCAAGGCGTTCCTGATGCTTTGCAGAAATGCCACTCTTGGTCGAGGCAGTTACAAGCAAACCAGACCCTATTATTTGCTCACTTGGCATCGTTATCTCGCCATCTTGAAAATATTACGTCCCAGGTAATATTATTATTTTCTTTTATAAAAACTTAATTCTTGAATAACTAAAGTGAATTAAATAAACACTTAGGCTGGTAAGAATTAATCAAAATTGTGGATTTCCTTGTTGAAGGTGTAAGTGGCCATTCTTTTTTATAATCGAAAATTTGGATTTCCTTCTTCAACGTGTATAGAATAGTGGCCATTCTTTTATATAATCAAAATTGTGGATTTCCTTATTCAAGGTGTATTGAATAGTGACCATTCTTGTACTTACTTTGAAGAAGGAAATAAATATTATTCTTATATGTCAGTAAATCTGTAAATCCACAATTTGTTTTTTTATTGATGCCCAATATCCTCATGATAAATACATTATTTTTAAAGGCTTATAACTTTAATATGTCTGTAAAATTAAAATCAGGGCATGTATTATTTATGTATGCTTTTTCTTTAATTTATTTTGAAGATTTTACCATATTTTTCAAACATTTTACTTTAAACTTATTATTTATGTTGATTCACAGTTTAACCTAGACCTTTTTTACGATTCCTTTAAAAAGATCAACAGGCAGAAAAGGATGCTCGTCCTACGTCCCTTTGCCCTTCATTACGTGCCCTTCCTTTCTCAAGTTGATTCAGTTGATTACCTTCCTCCTCCTGGATAGACATCTTATTTGGCATTGTTGTACTAAATCATAATATAATAACATATACTTAATCTTAAGTTTTTAAGCTAGCATGTGAGCTATTTTCTTAAAATCTATAATATACTCCTAAATTGAGCTAGGACACACGGCACTTCTTTAGATTGTTACTCCCTTTATAAAAAAAAATCAGTGGGGAGTAACAATCTAAAGAAGGTATATGAGATGTTCTTCTGAGACTTTTACTCCCCTTATAAAAAAAAGTGTGATATTCCTTTGCCCCAAAGTAAATCTACTTAACATCCCTTTGCTTTAATAGTTATTTAGTCAAAGTCATTTATATATTTAAAAAAACAAAAAAACATAGGGAGTAACAATCTAAAGAAGTACCCGACACACATTCTAGAAAGTGTGGGGAAATTCTATCTGCCTTAATCGTCCTTTCTTTAATGCTCCCCTCTGTGTTAAAACTTATCTTTAATTACAGCAAAAGTTGCTTTTGCTCAAAATCTCATCCTATCCTTGTCAAGCTTTCTACTTTGATTATGATGCTTTAGATTATATTTTTTAAATTGTTCTCTTCTTGTACTATTAAATGTGTAAATTATTTGTATTATAAGTAGAGGTTGTTGAAGGGTTGAGAAAGTGTATTTATACTTTCGTCATTTTGTAAAATTAGCTATATTTCGCCTCTCTCCGAGGAATAGACATGCCTGAAAAGATCATTTTTACATTTATACAAGTTTTATGGGTAACATTAAACCTTGAGTATACAGTTAAACATGTATGATGAAGGTAAGTATAAATACACTTTTTCAATCCTTCAACAACCCCTACTTATACTGCAAAATCATATTTATTTATTTAAAATAAAATACAGTGGTTAATTTAAAATTTTTACATTAAATCTTACAGAGAATTTGCTTCTTAGAACTAGTTTTGCTTACTGGTCGCATAAGCTTAGGCCTATTGTAAAAGGGCTTAGGCTATATATAAAGGGACAATAATATAGACCATGTAAATTATGTTTTATGTTTTACAGATAGGTGTGGTACAAAGCGGCTTGACTCATGTAGAGGGAAAATTAACTTCTTCACCTGAGTTGATAAATGTTCCTCACGAAGTCCAAGACTTATCAGCCAGTGTCGCTTCTTTCGGTAGTCAAATCCAAGATTTGCAAACTTCCTTCAACAAAATAAAAGAGGAGCAAACCAATGTCCTTAAATTGATAGATTCTATCAAATATAATGTAACTAATATGAATGTAAGTATTATTATTTTTAATTCTGATAATGGATAGTAATTGGTCCTAAATCATGCTTGTTAGATGTATAGTCATACAGTAGAGCCTCACTTACACGACCCTCAATAACACAACAACCTCAATTACAAGTGCAATTTTCAAATCCCCTTGAGATTGTTATAACACATAATGTTAAATTAACCTCTATAACGCGACTATTATTTTCGAAACAACCTCAGTAACACGGATTTTTTTCCAATCCACAACATAACTCATAACCTCTATTATAACAAGTCGTATTGAGAAGTCAACCTCTATAACACGACTCTATACAGGAATGGGTCGACCTTGAACAAGTCTAGACTTGAAAACCCTGCCCATTAACCTCGATAACATAGACTGATAGCCAAAATAACCTTGATAACACGACCCTCAACAAAAAGAGCACCTCGATAACAAGACTGATTCCCTTATCCCCTTGAGACACTTCTTATCGAGGCTCTACTGTAGTATTAAGATATTTTTTATTCCAAATTTATCTTTGTATGTTTATGGTATCAGATCCAACTTATTGGCATTAAAGACCAAATTAAACCCTTTAAGGGACCACTTACGCCTGTCCCTTCCCATCGAAAACTAGTCTCACAGACTGCTTGTTTGGCAGCCTTGTGCTATAGTTTATTTTCTAGTATAAATTAGAATGAAATGAATGCAGTATGTTTTAATAATAAAACATATTAATAAAAACAACTAGTTAATAACTAGTTATTTCCTATAGTATGTACCCCGATGATGTACATAAATTTAACAGAACTAATTGATTAAACTACGTAGTTTTTATTAAAACGTACTTTAAAATCTATTTATATTATCAGGGTATATAGTATATACTATAGCTTATTGACTACTGCACTAATCATAAAATTTTAACAAAGTGAAGTTTAGTGTAGTAGTCAATGACGTATAGTATGTACCCTGATAATGTACATAAATTGAACAAAAAAACAACATAGTTTAATCAACTAGTTTTGTTCAATTTATGTACATTATCAGGGTACATACTATACGTCATTGACTAATACACTAAACTTCACTTTGTTAAAATTGTATGATTAGTGTAGTAGTCAATAAGCTATAGTATATACCCTGATAATTTAAATAGATTTTACGTTACGTTTTAATAAAAACTACGTAGTTTAATCAATTAGTTCTGTTAAATTTATGTACATCATCTGGGTACATACTATAGGTCATTGACTACTACACTAAACTTCACTATGTTAAGATTGTAAGTTGCAGTCAATAAGCTATAGTAAATATCCTGATGATGTAAATATATTTTATGAAACTAGTTGGTTAAACTATGATGTTTTTATTAAACCATACATCACTAATTTCATTCTAATTCATTATGTTAACGGTTTCTAAGTCAGGGTACATACTACTATAGTTCATTGACTGCTACACTAAACTTCACTTTGCTATGATTGTAAGCTTAGTGTTACAGTCAATAAGCTATAGTATATACCCTGATGATGTAAATAGATTTTATGAAACTAGTCGGTTAAACTATGATGTTTTTATTAAACCATACATCACCAATTTCATTCTAATTCATCATTTTAAAGGTTCATCATATCATTCATATCTTATTTTCTAGTATAGTTTTGTTCCCAATTTTCAGAAAAATATGAATCTAATCATATATTGTTTTTTATTTTCTCTGCCTGTCTTAAAGATAAATGCTCCTTAGCAATCTTTTTCAGCAATGAGCTATGCAATATTTTAACTCTGGTATTTTAGCTTAGGCCCTCCTAACACCGCACACAGAGCAACTCAAAACAAACTCAACTGGAAACTCCAGTCATTTTTGAGTTGACAGAAAGCAAACCCAGTTTGAAATGAGTTGCTCCGTGTGCGGTGTCTCATTCAATTACACAGGTTGAAACTCATAGTCAACTGGTTGGTGATTTGAGTTTGTAATCAGTTTGTTTTTAGTTGCTCCATGTGCGGAGGGCCTTAGTGTACTAATGTCCTAGTTGAATTAGACATTTGGCATGTCCTTAACTCCTTTTTGTTGGTCCAAAAAAAAAAACTCTTAAATGTTAAGTTATTTTATACATTATTTTTGGTAATTATATACTTATTTGTAATTATTGTATTAATTCTCTACCTCTATTATATATATTCTTTATTAATTCAATCTTTTTTTCCAGGAAACTTTAAAAGTTTTTTCAAATTCCTACAACACCACTAAAAGTAATCTATCAGAGACTACTTATTCAGCAAAATTCCAGAGCATCCTCAATGGTGTAAATACAAAAATTAGCAATATAAATGATACGATATCTCATAAGATAAAATGGATTTTAGTTGATCAGCACAAGGATCATGTGAGTATTATTTAATATGCTCAATTTAATTTTTGATTATTTCACTTCGGACTTCCTTCTATGGTCTAACGGGTTCTTATAAAGAAACTTCATTCTCATTTTTTTTTTCTTTTTTTATTTGCGAAATTATGACCCCTACTTAGGTCAATATTATATCAGCCATAATTACTATGCTGTGTGCTACACAACATTGTCACTTAATTTTATTAATTTTTTTGTTACAATTTACTTTAAACTTATATGATTAATTTTCTCAGAGTGAGTATAAGTATAGCTGAAGAGTTATATTTTATATACTCACATGTGGACATATTTTTTACTTTGAGAAAATAAATTATATAAGCTTAAAGTAAATTGTGCCAAGAAAAAAAAAAAATATATAAAATATATATTAAGTGACTTTACTTTTAGTAATTTAATTTCCTGTAGCACACAGCTGATTTAATACTTTTTTTTTTAATAAGATAAATTTGCTGATGTTGTTGCTTGGTAACATCCCAAGGCGGTCTTGAAACAAGGCAATTTTAAAAACAAATGGGAAAAAATGTGAACTTACAGATCTTTTTTACGAGTACCTGTTTAACTATGGAAGGATATCAGAACTATGAATGTATGAAATTACATACAGAAAGATTAATGCCCTACTATGCTGGTATTCATTGTAAAATGTTTTTGTTGACCAAAAAATCTTTCGAAGGTGTAAGCAGAAGCTCTACCAATTTCCCCACAATTCCTCGAAATAGTACCTCTATGGTTATCCAATACATTTCGTTCTTCGAAATTATAGTTTCACTTACTTCCACATATGTTAGCATTAAGACTCGTAATGCATCTTAAAGAAACTATTTATTCTTGAAAAACACATAGTTTAATAATCAGGTAATTTGGTTAAACCACTCTGACAATTATCAAATTTTCGAAATTGTTACCATAAAAAAAGTCTATAAGTTCTACGTTCTATGTTCCAAACATCATCATCCATAAAGACCTAAAGGTATCTTTTGTGAGCGATCTTGCTAAAGATAGATATAAAAATTTCCTCAACAAACTTGAACCCCACAACAACCCTCTTGTTCACACCCTTTCCTCACCCCATATACCTTCAAACCCACCCAGAAGACTGAAAAGAACATGACCAAGAGATCTTCTAAGAATCAACTGAAGAAAATTATAATGTACACTATCTAAACAATGTATATGCAAATACATATGCATAATAATGTTACGGAGTGCCACCACTGGGTGAACACCTGATCATGTTAAATCAAAATGCTAAAAATTGTATTTCTCTTAACAACACTTATTAAAACAAAAAAAAAAATTTGTAGTTGAAATGAACAATAAACTAATTAGATAAGTTCTACTATCATTTTGATTATGGTAATATTTCATGGGCCCCGATCCTCTGTACCGAAGCCAGCTTCTCCCTATATTTCTCATGTTTGAGGCTACTTGACCAGACTTCAGCTCGGTAAAGCGTGATAGAGTGAGTGACTGACAAGAAAAGTCCCCATCTTGATAATATATCAAGTATTATTAAAGATCTACTTACAAATAATGCATTTTTCATAGCTTAGCGGATTTTGCCATGAGTAGTATCTAAAAACTAAGGACCCTATAGAGGAGTACTGAATTTGGGTAAATTCTTAAGTGTAAAACATCCCTTCATGGTATTGTCAGTTCATGGTTCTAAGTAACTGAGTAGGTAGCAACTCACATCATGAGTAGCTTCCGTAAGTATGATCACTGCAATCGGTAAGAGTAAGAAGCATTGGAATTTACTCAATCTCCGAAGTGATTCTCCACTTTTTATATTATTTTCTCTCCTCTTCTCGGGCTATAAGGGATGGTCAATAAAAAACTGTTTTTTTTTTAATATTATGAAACAGTATTTTCAGTTACTCTAGTAACTGAAAATACTGTGTATGGAAAGTTACTCACTGATACCGAAATGTTAATTGGATTATGTATTACATGTATTTTTCGCCAGCATTGTACTCAGACAAAGGCCTGATGATGCCTAGGTATAGGCGAAAATTTGCAAATTTAATAAACTGACTTATTGAAAAAATAAGTTTTTTATTGACCATCCCTTATAGCCTGAGAAGAGGAGAGAAAAGAATATAAAGAATTAAGAAAGGGATAAACCGAAGATATAAAAATCCACTTTTTAGTTGATCTGGTAAACTCCTCCATTTCTACAGATCTTCAGTAGATCTGGATTTGTTCTTCCTTCATAATTAATTATAGAAATACTATTAATAATTATTTAGAATTTTTGATTAAAGCTACATTCTTACTTTGAACTTGTTAACGTCTATGATAGATCTAGAGACATCTTTGATCAATCACCTTTTATGGGGTGTTTTCCTAATACGCGTTTGACGTACGCGTCTGACAAAACTCACCTTTAATGTATAACATCATGTTACTCATTTTTTTTCTTATTTTCAGATGGCCATTGAGGCTCTGGAAGAAATGAGTGCCAATATTACTTCACGTCTTACCACGTTACACAATGACTGCACAGGAGTTGAAACTTTATCAGTTAAAACTAATAATATTTCCGTGTTGGTACGTAGCTAATTATTATAGCTTCTACTGAAAATATCAAATAAGTTTGTTGTTAATTATTATTATTTTTTATTTATATATTCTTATTTTTTTTGTCAAGGTTTTGAAGCACAACCAACGTTTAGACGAAGTACAAAATCAATTAAGTCTAGTAGTACAGAAAATTAATTTGGTTGAAGGCAGATCTTCAAAAATAATTTCTGAGATTGCTGATCTCAAAAGTATATTACCTCTTCACCGAGTCATAGATGGTAATTTTCACTTTTCTTGGTTTTAATTATGTAACTATTTTTATCTACGATTGCTACAAAATATAAACATTGTATTTCTGTTTAGATGCGTAAAAAGTTATTCTTTACGTACTTGTATTCATTGCGCATGCGCATCTTATAATTCTGAAGAATTCATATTTTTTACCGCCCCAGGGAGGTAAAGAAGAAGACTTCTTCAACTCTACGCACGATTAGCGAGTTTGTTTACATTTAACAAAACTAATTTGATGTTTGGTTAAAAAAAAACCAAACTGTTTATATTGAGTTTTTGTGAAAATCTTTTTTGAAAATATTTTTGTGAAAATTATATTGAGGGTTTTACTACCCTCGCTGTCGCTCGGGTGCAAACTCCACACTTGCATGCAAGATGCTACTTTTCCCACTCGACGCATAATGTACTATTTTATTAAATAGCTTATGGTAATTACTTTATTGCATTTTCACAATTCTTCCATGTTTTGGCCTGTACCATTACTAACAATTTCAGTATATTGCCATATACCTACTTATTCAGTCATAACTATTGCCACAAGGTCTTACGCCAACTGGGGCGCCCGCTTCTTATCCTCATAAACACAGGCTCTTATATAGTTCCCCCTTTGGGATTTAATCGCCTGTCATTCTCACCGCATTTCATCAAATTCTCTGAGCCTTCATGAATCTTAATCGATGATACTCTCTAGGTCTTCATTATATCTCCACCTGCCCTGATCTATTTAACTTACTTGACTTATTTCCTGTTACACCATTGATGTGCATAGGGCCTCTTTGAGGCTTCACCATCAGATTATTTTGGACCAATGACCTGACCTCTCTCCTCAAGACATTCAGTTCTTCAATTCTTCATTTTCTTCTGCCCTCCTCCAGGTGTTACACGAAACCACCTCGACTCTTAGCACCTTAAGGGTTCAAGTAAAGAGGTTATTTGGAGATTATATCATCACATCTCCGCAGAGTGTGACTAATCCACCTTCTCTTTCACTCTATGTCACATTGAATTTCCCATTGGTCAGACACAACTTCTGGCCACCTTATGTTGTGGATTCTCTGTAGGCATCTGTTCGTGAACACTTGTAGCTTATGGGTTGTGCAGCTTGTGACTTTCCACATCTTATAACCATAAAATAGCACAGACCTATTATTAGTTTTGAAGATGCGTAGCTTTATTCTACAAGAGATCTTTCAGGTCTGTCAAATGGGCCACAGTTAAGTAAATGCACCCTTTGCTTTATTTATTCTTGCCTAGATGTTGTCCTCAGTGCCTCCTCTTCTAATTACTATTTTGCCTAAATAAAGCCAAAGCCTAATCTATTTTAGGCCATATTTATGAACAAGATCATATTTTTAAATACATCAGATATGGTGAGAGTCCAGGCTATAGAGATATAATACTACAACTACAGGTCATATGAGCATAAGGTACCTCTTTAGCTGTTATGCCTTTGATATTAATTTACTTTTGAAGAGTTTTAGGTTTTTCTATGTTTCCCCATTTTTTTTTCTTTTAAGAGTCATTCCTTTGAGATTATTTTGATTGTTTTTTTTTTCTGTACGGCTTAAATTATACCTCTTAAATACCTTTACTCTTTAAAAGGTTATATCTTATTGCAATAATTACTAACACAAACTTTTTTTTTGTTTTTAGATGACAACGTATCTAGTTCAAGTGTCTACCCTACAGATAAACATTTGAAATTGCTTCCTACGAATGGGACACAATCATCGGACCTAGGAGAAGATTAAATACAAATAGAGTTCAACTGTTTTTAAATGTGGTAATGAATTAAGCTTTTTGTTTTAATAAAATCTTTTGGCGTTTTTAATTAACTTAAAGCATGGAAGGAAGCAAATAAGTGGTTCCTGTTTTTTTATTTCGCTATTCTTTTAACAGAAGAATGTGTATGATATAATATCAGAAAGATTCATGAAATAGTTGGAGGAACTTTATTTTTTAAACTGAAATGATGGTCTGGAAAACCATAATTAAAATTAAATTTCTGAGTGGTATCGCATTCTCCTGAAATCATTTTCCTAAGACTGACATTTATAATTACTTCAATGCTTGGTTATTTCTGAATAAAAATGGGATTCTTGATAAAGCTTGACAATCAACTGTATTAATTTATAATAATATGACATAAATACCCTTTCTTTATATGTATATGAAAATTTATAATAATATGATATAAATACCCTATTTTATTTTATTTTTTTAATTCCGGGGGGCTTCTACACCCGAATATGCAGGCCTCTTAGGTGGGCCCATATATCAAACCCGGGTTAGGGACCGAAATCTTCACACACT
>KZ651358.1:450631-465453 GCA_001010745.2 Gerris buenoi
TGTTTACCTCCTTCTGTTCTACTCGGATAAAATGCTATTGATAACACCCGAACAAATGGTTTAATTAAAAAAACAAATACAATTTTTTTTAACCTAGTACCTACATATTTATTTTTTTATGATCATACACAGTGTATTTTTATGTGCAAAATAAATACAAGTCTTAATTATTACAGTTATTTTTTATTTTTTTTTTTTTTTTTTACCATCAATATTTCATAATCCCGATTTAGTGAACTACTCGATATATCATATTTTTTCTTCGACCCCTTGAAGATACGATATATCGGGATTCTACTGTATATCGATGTTGGTAATCTTTGATGTTTATGGATAATATGTATAAATAATATAGAGCTCTAATACCTACCATTTGATTGAGACGGAGTCTCTCTCTGTAAAGAAAATAATGAAACTATTTCGCCGTAGATGACTTAAAGAGAAATATTTTCAAGATAATTACTGCGTCGTTAAATTTCGATATCATTTAATGTTTGTATTTATAAATACGTGTTCTGATTTTGTGAAATAATTATTGTGCCTTAAAAACCTAAATAATAGTTATAGTTATTTCTTCATCTAGGGAGTAAGTTGATTCTTAAGGTGAAGCCCAAGGAACCATGGTCCCTTAATGCCGAGGAGAAGCCGAGGGAATTAAACTTTTAATTCCCTCGGCTGCGCCTAGGGAGGCTAACTATCACCAGGGGAATTATAGCACTTTACTCCCGAGGTACATATAATATTTTATCTCCAGTAGGGAGAAAATACCCATTTTAACTCATTAAACAATAAATAATTGTTAGCACTTTTAAGAGCAGATATGAGGTTCAATATTGCAATTAAATTAAATAGAAGGTAATTAAGATACAGGTTTGATGCAATGATAAACAAGGTCGAAAAAGCAGAGTCGCCAACCTGATTTCAACAACTTCACTACATTAGCCATTCATTCTCTGCTATTTATTGAATAATTAAGTTGGCAGTCCTTCTTTTTCTCCCTGCTTCTACTTTTTACCCCTACTTTTCCTGTTCAATGAAGAAAATACTTACTTTAGTCCTTCTAAACTAATCCATAATCATAATTCTCTCCCATAACCATAATATTTTTATGCTTATATATTTACCATTATATAAAAGGTTTTTAAATGCAATTATTTTCCATAAGTAGTCACTATCCTTTAAAATTCTTAAGAGATAATAAAGATATTAATATTTCTATCATAAATAAACTACTTTGTTATTTACTTAATGAAATTAGAGAATTTGAATTAAGCTACGTAAAGTTTGAAGAGATGAATACGTGTAATATAGGATACGTAAAATATTAGCTTGTCTGTAAGTAATTTTAAGTAATTCAACTTCTTTTAAGATGATAATATTAGCACCTAACTTATTGTTTATTGTTAATTCTATTTCTAAATACAGTAACACCCCGACTTACGTAACACCTGACACTGCAGCTGAAAGTAATCAGGAATCAGGATGTAGATTCTGTAAGTTTGAAACCTCCCTTTTCATGTGATAACATATCAAAATTTGATATGAATTTATTTTCGGACATCGCGTCGTTCGTAAAAGGATTATATAGAGTTATATTTCTATTTGAACTATTTTATTGTGTTTTGTTGTTCTTTTTATAATACCCATGATACATTATTCTAATATAAAGTAGTAGTAGCAGTAGTCTAGTACTTCCTACTAGAACGGGTAGGACGAACCACTTGTTCGAACCTTGCAATTAGGCCTTCACTCGGGCCCTTTTTACACCCCGCGGTGGAGAGTTGCAGCCACTTCACACATCATACATATGTACATTATACCGCCGAAGCGAGTATGATGTGATCAATAGTGAGCCATATAAATCAGAGTGTCACGCCGAGGAATCGGACCCCATCTCGTTCCACTCATGATTCAGTGATAGCCGAGCAGAGGTGGTTTTACCACCACGGCTACGCTACCTCCCTTAATATAAAGTAACGCCATTATTATTTTATTTTATTTATTTTTTTATTTATTTATTTTTTTTTTTTTTCATTTTCGGACTGAAATAACTTTTATTTTATTTGACGTTTGTTTCTTTAAAAATTACTTAATATGTACTAACAAATTCGATTTATTCATAATAGTTATTTGTGCAACAAGAGCGCAAAGTGGCACTTTGCTGCACTCGAGAGAAATATTTACGCACGAGCCGCAGGCGAGGGCGGAAAGTTTCTCGAGTGAAGCAAAGACACTTTAAGCTCGAGTTGCACATTAAATTTTACCTACAGTTAGTTTTTGATCTGTAAATAAACTATAAAAAATAATAGAGTGTTCATCAACATATTATAAAAGGTTTACAATGTCAACTAAACCAGCTGTTCTGATTATAGCCAGTGTTGCCTTTTTTCCTCATTTAGCAAACCTGACCAAGCGCTGTTATTATTACTCATCACATTTGATTTTTTTTTATTTAGATTGTCTATCTTCACTTTTTGATATTTTATCATATTTATATTTGATATATAGTGTTTAAATCATGTAGTTAGTTAAAAAATAATCATTATTTGTCATATTTATTATTATTATAATTTGGATTATTTAATATTTGTTTAGATTTAAGTTCTTTATGTTCTTCAGTTGGAAAACTGGAGTGCAGGAATCTGCTATTTTGCGCACTATTTTGAGGGCGATAACAACCACTTTATCGGTCAACTGTAGGAAAAGGTTATTACTTACATACTCCATTTTTTCCTAGTAATAAGTATCCAGTTAAGAATTTATCCTAAGTAGATTCGTCAGCTTACATTATTTTCGAGTTACGGTATACTTCGCGGTCACATTTTTATATTCCGGGGTATGAAGGTATTTAGTATTATTTTTCTAACTTAGTCTCTATATTTACTTTTCACTCTTATTCCAGCTTTCTGACGTGCGTTGTTTGGATACGAATACTTGGTATTCGGAATATTTGCTGGATTTGTGAATGGCAATGTTTGTGCATTGTAGGAAATATTCAGTATTCGCAAAAGAGCACGAATATTTTTTGTCTCAATTCAGAATCATTTGGGAAGCAACATAAATATTTACTTGTTTTTTTTTTTTTTAATTTTTAAAGAAATTTAAAAAATGGTTTTGTCCCTCTATTTTCTTAATGTATTAGTCTTCTATGGTGTGGGTCGTGAAGGTTAATAATTTTTTTATAATAAAACAACTAAATTGTTTTAATGCGGCTATATTTCGACCACCTCCTGGTCATCTTAGTCAGCATGATGACCAAAAGGTGGTCGAAATATAGCCCCATGAAAACAATGTAGTTGTTTTATTATAAAAAATAATATTACCCTTCACGACCCACATCATAGGAGACTTATAATAAATATTTACATATAAAATTATAGGTCTAGATATTATAGATGGACTAGATAAGTTTGTAAACCTCTGAAAAGATAAGGAATTGTAAAATCTCTGACTCTGTTTGTGGAAATCTATGATGTAGGGATACATCAATGTATCCAAATATAATCACTATTTCCGACTAAGAATGTTCGCCTTATTTGCTCATATCATAACACTCAGACTTATATAATTTCGTGTTTTTTAATGATAAGAGTTTATTTATAACTGTTTACAATACTACTATAATTTTAAAACTATAAATTATTTTTTTACTATAATGTTTTAAAAATAAATATATATTTTTTAATTTAATTATTTATATTTTACTACTAGAGGTCGACCAAGAAGTCATGAACACGGTAGAAACTGAAAGCTTGGCTTCGTTTAAAGTCGGAACTTCCGAGTATTGCCGAAGTCAGTATAGTCGGGTGCTATTCTAGTTTGTATGGCATGCGCAGTTATTTCAAATCTCACAAATAACAACAGGAAGGTTTCCAATTTGTTAGGTTTCCTGTTTTGTTTGTTTTTATACAGTACGAGTTATAGTCACAACTGTCCTAAACGATTTTCGTACGATCCACAAATCCACGGGATGATGCAAATACAAAGGACGCTACAAATAGGGTAGGAAATCAAAAGTAACAAATCAAACTCAGAAATAAAGAGGAATAATCAATAAATAATAATATAAAGATATCGTATAGTAGGAGTGATTTCTTATCAGGTACAGTGTTGCCTGTAGCAAAAAATATAGAATTTAAAAAAATAAAATGATTAATAACCAAAGAACAACACTGTGTTTTTTGACAGTGGTCTATCTTATTAAAAACTGACTGTACATGACGACACTAGCGCACTCCTCAGATTTCCATGACTTCTTGGTTGACCTCTATCATTTTACATTTTTGTTAGAGTTCCATAATAATTACATCATAATTTTTTTGGAGATTACTTTACTTCATATTATAGAAGTCAAATTAGGGCATAAAAAATATTTAAAATTATAATCATTCCTATCAAGCTAATATCGTTCAATTTTATGTTCAATTGGGACAAGTATCCATCACTGTAATAATCGCTGAAATAATAAGCCTGTAATAATCGCTGTTGGACAAGTAACCCTAAGATACTTGTACTAGTCAATTTGGAAGTCTTTGGTCTTTGATTTAATATCATGGTAAATTTGTTAAAATTGGGTGTTTGACAATAATTCTGATTCTTTAATATTATTTCCTTAAATTTAAAATTAGCAACTTTTTTAGAAGTTTTTTTTTGGGTGGGGGAGAGAGGGGGGTATGTGTAATAAAAAAATATGTCTAATAGATACAACACCTAAGATGAACGCTCTTGAAGATTTTGTGCATTTTTTTCAAGATATTTCATTGAATGTTACATGTTTCTCTATAAATTTGTGTAACCAAGGAAAGAAGTTAACCTTTATATTTTGGATGCTGTGCTGCACATTAGAAGGTAATTCTTGTGTCAAAATTTATAAAAATTTCTAATAAGGGTTGTCTGTAGAACCTGCAATTGACTGGTCTATAGGACAGGCTACGTTAGCTAGTGAATCAGGGTAGAAGTGAAGTGGGTGTGGATAGGCACGATGAAATTTAGGCAGGCCAAAATGCTACAGCCAAAATTAAACAGGATGATAACCAGATGGCTTAAAGGACTAAGTAGACCCAAACTGAGAAACATGGTTGGGGTCCAAACTATGGATATTGCCTGCTCAGATGATATCTAGTGTTACTAAAAGTCTAAGATGATCCCAACTGCCCATGTGTGGCGAAGAGGAGGAGACACCTTACAACTTCATGGGAGTGTAAGAAGAGTAGAAGACTATACCTCTAAAGAGGAGGAAATTCGGGAAGAGGAGCTTAATGATTACATCCTCTTCTTGATAATTCGTACAAGGAGATTTGAGGGTAAGAGTGAGTTGGTTTATTGGGCGTGTAATTTTTGGGTTGGCAAAAAGGATCCAAAAATGGTCTGTTTGGTAGGCATTCAGGCATAGGGTTCATTGTCCCTGAATTGCTACTACAGATAGAGTCGTCACCCTTATACGATTTTCTTTACTTATATTATTACAATCTTGAATACATTATTTCAACTGTGGTGGTAGGTACTTCTCATGTTATCAATTGCATGTAATTGGAATATCATATAAAATGTATTAAAATTACATGTGTAATGTATTTATATTTTAAATAACCACATATGTGATTCAGATTTATTTTGATAATATAGGATTTCAGGTCCTAATAGTATGATATACCATTTATAACAACGAAATTGTAGAGTGTGTAAAGTGTGTAAAGGTACTTTGGAATGGTAGCAAATTTCGACTTATGATTTTGATTGAGTTGGTGGTACTTTTTGTATGGTCATGGTATTAATAAGCCATTGTCTATAAAGTTAATCATACATGCACTAAATCTGCTACAACAAAAAAATGTTCTTTTCGGGACCTAAATCAATATCGTACCAGTTCAGTTGCAGAGTTTGTTTAGATTAGATTAGAGTTCACGTAAGGTATCTTGGTGTTTTTGTGTAAGTGTAAGGATCTTGGGTTTTTGGAAAGTCGAAGATCTCTGAAGAACATGATGATCAGTCGCTCCACAGATTCCGTCTTTAAACCTGGTTCACAAAATCTTATTCTTCTCAGGAGACAGATTTGACGCAAACGCTGTTACGTTACCCGTTACAGATAAATGTAAATACACAAGAATGTCGCAATATCGTGCAATATTATTCAAAGCATTTCTACTTGTTTTAAATAGTTAGGAACTAAGAGACTGGATGATAGAGTAAAGATATTTTGAGGCTGTTGGGGCCTTCTAGAGATGGGGCATAAGACAGGAGTGCCACGTGCCACCACGCCTGTTTAAGCTTTTAGAACATTTCTAAGAAGCGATATTAAAACATTCTTATAACTACTAAAGACGCATGCCTTATGAAAGATTTTAACGCAACTCGCTAAGTAACTTTTCGATGCATATATGTCCTTTTTCTTAAAATAAAGTAATACTTAAACTGTTTCAAAACAGTAGGGGATAAAGAATACATTAAATGAACCACTGGATCATATTGTGGTTTGGACTTTTAGTCTGTGAATTCTCGGACATTTAAAAGCGACACACAAAGGACAGTTCCTTTTCTTGCTAAACCATAGACAAGATTCAGATCCTCAAGGTGTGAATTTGCAACAAAACACTGATTTTATAAATAAAATAAATATTTTTTATTTGTAACAAAACATAAACATAGCTGAATACAGAAAATGAGACTTTGGATTGATCAAGTATTCAAAGTTGTACGAATACCTTTTGACATAACAAACATTTAAACAATTTTTTTAAGCAAGTCCATAAAGAACAAACTAAAATCGAGAAAATTTAAATTCATTTGTTAAATTAACATTTTATCAAGTGTATAACTTTTATTTATTAACTGACCCTCCTTAAAACTGTATTCTCGACAATCGTGACGAGAAATGTATCACTAAAAAGATTTTACCAACTCTTTATTGAAAGATATTGATTCTTAAATTAAAGAGAGCCGATTTAACATTCGAGAAACCGAGTTAGTTAAGTATCGAGAGAATTTACCAAAAGGGGATCAACAAGTTCAATCTTGAAAAAATATATTTATACAACAAGAAAATAATTGTATAAAAGAAAGCAGAGCTTTCTGGTTAACTTGTCCGGATGAATGGGCAAGTGCCAAATTACAATAAATGATCTAAGTCCGCTGTCTCGCCATCTCAAGTCCCACGAATTTCTTTCGAGCGGACGTACACAAATTTTAAGACAAAAAAAAGTAGTCCCGTTATTTATTTTTGCCCAACATTTATTCTGAATTCTTTGGTATAACATATAAATACATCGACTGTACATTTTGTTAAATTACATTTGCTTTAGATACATGCTGTTAAAATACATTTTAATTACATTGTTAAAAAAACAACAAAAATATGCGAATACATTTAAAAAAAAAAAGTTTGTAGTTTTTTTTGCCATATATCGATTGTTTTTTTTGGTTAGCTACATGAAACAAAGTTTAAGATGAGGTCTCTTTACCTGTGGGCAGAGTGTTCGAATCTTCGTTTTTCGATCTGTTATAATAAGATCTGAATTTGATTTCATCTCTTATGTTTCGATTTTCGTCCGAATACAGATTCTTCCTGCGTGGGTAGCTCTTGCCGCCGGCGTACTGAACGCAAGCCAAATGTCCTCGTCCTAAACAAATCAAAAGCGGTTCTACTTTAAAGATTTGAATCTTTAACTTAACGTAACTTCTTTTAAAAATAAAAAAAAGTTGCTACTGTTTCATACTTTTTTGAGAAACTCTTCATACTATAAAAATATAGGAGTGATGATTTAAATTTCAAGTCTATTTGCTGAACTAAATGAAACGATATAATGAGTATATCATTAACTAGTAGTAGTAGTAGTCTAGTATTTCCTACTAGAAACTAGAACAACGGGTAGGACGAACCACTTTTTCGAACCTTGCAATTAGGCCATCTTTTAGGCCTTTTTTACGCCCCGTGGTGGAGAGTTCCAGCTACTTCACACATCATACATTTATACATTGTACCGCCGAAGCGAGTATGGTGTGGTCATTAGTAAGCTATATAAGCGTGCGTCAAAGCGAGGGGGAAGAGTGCCCCAAAGGGGGTGTCTCTCGCCCTCCTACTTTTGCGATTCATAGATGCAATTTAAAGTATCATGGAACTGGATTGAACCCACAACCTCGATTCACCTCGACATATGATAGCTATGCGAGCGCCTAGAGCCGCTTGGCCACGCTGGCTCCCATATCATGAACTTCATGATACGGGTTCACCAGCAAAGCAAGTAAGCAGATAATAATGTGAACAGGAGAATCTTGAAAATTGTTAATGTAAGATAACATGTGGTTGTTCATCATAAAAGAGCTACAGTCTCATATAAGTCATTGAAATGAGATATTCACAAATTATTATATTAATATAATTTAAATCAAATCATTATAATAACTATTTACAAGTTATTAATTAAGTCATTAATTACATGTTATAATTACTATTTAATATAAGTTTTTCCAGCTAAGACTGCATCTTAAAGACATGGGTCCACTAATGTAATTCATTCTCACATTATAATTAGCTATTAGCTCAATTCTATATTTTATCCATAGTAAATGTATGACATTAAAAAAACAGGTTAATTCATTTCAAGTTCACACTTCACTCATGAATAAAGATTAAAAAAAAGATTTGTTAATAGTGAAAATGATGTTTAATAGAGGTTACCAATAGTGATATGGGCGGGCTCGCTGTGGAACGACTGTTGGTAAATATGCTTAGGAACTCCGTACGTCGTACGAGGATGAAGTGAATAGGTGTCCAACAACCTAAAAAAACAAGTAATTCCTTGAATTATTATTGGATATTTTTAGTATTAAAACAATATGAAAATATATGTTTAAGAAATAACAATAATCATTTTTATTCTTATAGACTGCAAAAAATTCAGCATCAATAAAATATAATAAAGAGATACTGGATAATAATTCGTGCGTAAATACATAACTGAATACGTTTAGGTTAAAACTGGTGGTGCAACAGCCCTTGGAAGGTTTAGATATGCCAAAAGATTTATACAATTTTAGCCTTACCTAAAGGTCAACTTGGGGGACCCACTAAGGTCAATTAAAAGGGAACAACAAAGTAATAGAAATAGAAAGAAGGGAGCCTTAAAGGCCTTTAAGGTACCAGCATGGCCTGGTTTGAGTTTGTCTCTATTATAAGGATGGGCCTTGTTTGAGTTTGTGTCTATTATAAGGATGGGCCTTGTTTGAGTTTGTCTCTATTGCAAGGATGGACCTTGTTTGAGTTTGTCTCTATTGCAAGGATGGGCCTTCTTTGAGTTTGTCTCTATTGCAAGGATGGGCCTTGTTTGAGTTTGTCTCTATTGCAAGGATGGGCCTTGTTTGAGTTTGTCTCTATTGCAAGGATGGGCCTTGTTTGAGTTTGTCTCTATTGCAAGGATGGGCCTTGTTTGAGTTTGTCTCTATTGCAAGGATGGGCCTTGTTTGAGTTTGTCTCTATTGCAAGGATGGGCCTTGTTTGAGTTTGTCTCTATTGCAAGGATGGGCCTTGTTTGAGTTTGTCTCTATTGCAAGGATGGGCCTTGTTTGAGTTTGTCTCTATTGCAAGGATGGGCCTTGTTTGAGTTTGTCTCTATTGCAAGGATGGGCCTTGTTTGAGTTTGTCTCTATTGCAAGGATGGGCCTTGTTTGAGTTTGTCTCTATTGCAAGGATGGGCCTTGTTTGAGTTTGTCTCTATTGCAAGGATGGGCCTTGTTTGAGTTTGTCTCTATTGCAAGGATGGGCCTTGTTTGAGTTTGTCTCTATTGCAAGGATGGGCCTTGTTTGAGTTTGTCTCTATTGCAAGGATGGGCCTTGTTTGAGTTTGTCTCTATTGCAAGGATGGGCCTTGTTTGAGTTTGTCTCTATTGCAAGGATGGGCCTTGTTTGAGTTTGTCTCTATTGCAAGGATGGGCCTTGTTTGAGTTTGTCTCTATTGCAAGGATGGGCCTTGTTTGAGTTTGTCTCTATTGCAAGGATGGGCCTTGTTTGAGTTTGTCTCTATTGCAAGGATGGGCCTTGCTTGTGTTTTTCTCTATTATAAGGATGGACCTTATTTGAGTTTGTCTCCTTTATAAGGATGAGCCTTGTTTGAGTTTGTCTCTATTGTAAGGATGGGCCTTGTTTGAGTTTGTCTCTATTATAAGTAAGTATGTAATATATAATGTAATTCACATGATTTTTCAAGTAAAATTAAATTGATAGATAAAATCAATGCCTTGGTTTGGCAAGACGTTGGGAGGATTGACCCTTGGACTTGCATGAGTTAATTTGTAATTTGAGTCTACATGAAATAATCTAAATAAAGAATGGTTTCATTCATTTTTTAAGTTGATAATTAATATGATTAAATATATATGACAGCATTTACATGATAGCATTTATTAGATGATTACATAATAGATTTTAGTCTATTATGTAATCATAGCTATCATCCCAGAGAAAATCGCTTGAAAAAATATCATCGGCTTTACTTACGGAAGTCGAATGGGTGATGGCTTCATCGCTGGAGTATGAAGTTGCCTCAAGATAGCTCCAGCCCTCGCTCTGATTACTTTAGTTTCATCGTCAAAACACTATAAAGAAATCGAATAAGAATTAATTATAAATATATTCAGATTATAACAGAAATAATACAATATTGATGATCGTCTTAACAAAATAAGTAATCATTTTCAATTTATAACATTATCGAAATATTCGGCATTTGAGTAAACAGTAAAAACTGGCCATTCGTGACAAATAACAATTTGATAACCGAATATTTGCCATTAATGACAAGAGGGAGTTAAAGAATATAGAAATTCGACTCCCTGTGAGCGGTCTGGAGTTAAGGAATATAGAAAGTAGACTCACTGTGAGCGGTCTGGAGTTAAGGAATATAGAAAGTAGACTCAGTGTGAGCGGTCTGGAGTTAAAGAATATAGAAAGTAGACTCACTGTGAGCGGTCTGGAGTTAAGGAATATAGAAAGTAGACTCACTGTGAGTGGTCTGGAGTAAAAGAATATAGAAATTAGACTCACTGTGAGCGGTCTGGAGTTAAGGAAGCGTTCGGTGTAGATAATACCGACATGTGGACGTGGCCTATGAAGAATCCTGCTAAACTCTCGTCGTACCGGCCAGCTGTAAGGGGAATCCCAGTCGCTTCCTTCTCCATATCTCTGCAATATAGAAACAATTTTTTATAAATACGCATAATTAGTCATTTTAACATATCGTTAAGGTCCATAATGCTCTCAGTCATTATAAAGTTATCACCTGAAACCTAATTCAATAAAAGTAATATGACAAAAATTGTCTTGCATTAAAACATATGCTTATTACTATTTCTGTTGTATTATTATCTCATTTATTCTTATCACCATTAATGTCAACAAACCACATAATACAGGGTGGTGCAGCGCGGATGATCACTTTTTAAATGTTTACTATGTGTTATATTATATGTAATACTAAAGCCAGGAGATTGAAATAAAGCAAATTTTCAAGCAAAAATGTGAAAGTTTACTGGACATAAGTCAATTTGTTAAGTGTGGAAGATATTATCCGATAAATTACGTCCTTGTCGATATCCACATTTACATTATTCACACGACCGAGAAAAATTTGACGCACGCGATCCATAAACACTTGTGTGTGTGTGTGTAGTGGCTTTATCTTGTTGGAACCTTATGTGGACCGTATCCATTTTGTTATCCTTTGAAAAGGGGATGAAATATCGGATTCCCTGACGAGATGTTAGAGAATGTGATGCGCAACTTCGCTTAGTGCCTCTAAGAATGTGTAAATCGACAAGGCGACATTTATCGGACATAATCTTCCACACTTAAAAATTTGAAGTCCAGTAAATTTCCAAATTTTTGCCTGAAAATTTGCTTTATATCCATCTCCTACCTGTATTGAGCACATAGTGACCATTTAAAGTTTTGTAATCCGCGCTGCGCCACCCTGTACTACAGTTACGTACGAAATTCACGTCGGCATGCTTGTTTACTGATAATTTGTATTGTATTTCTTTAATATCATCATCCAAAGAACGGTTCTTAATCGAAAAAGATGGAATTATGATCCATAAAACGAAAATTTGACGTTTATAAAAATGAGAATACACAATCCTTTTTAACGACTTTATTATGGCAAAAAGGATTATTAAAAACGATATTTTATTATTGTATTATAACTGTAATCTTAAGTTTGTCATGTCACCATTTAAATCAAATTCGATAAATATTTTTGATAGTGAGATTGAGATATTCCATTATTCTACCTCCAACAAAATTTTTTTAAAAATATATTTGGCTCTAGTTTGGATGTCTAAAAAAAAAAAAGTTTGAACCGAATTCCAATTGTCATCGTTCTGTACTGGTACTTGCGTTCTTATGCTACCGCAATATCGTATATCTAGACCAAGGATCATTAGATTTAAAAATGATCGTGAAGAAAAGACGAATCATTAATTTAAGTCACACACGTAGTACAGATGGAGAGCTTATTAGCACCGATTGAAAAGTATAAAATATATAATTTATTTATAAAAATAAAGTAGATCAGCAGATGGCAAGACATATCATTTTATCATTTCATTTTTTCTCTCTAGCATTATTACTCGTAAAAATATCACCATTCACCATATTACCAAAGACACTAATTTCTCTTAGTTCAAAGACATTGTCCTAAAACCTTTAATCAAAACTCCGAAAATTCCACTACGCACAATTTATAAAATTATAATTTAAGAAATACTTAATTTAGGTAAATATTTAATAGGTAACACACCGATTAAGACTCATTATGTTTAATAAAATAAACTGCATTTATATCAATTCGGCAGTTTACGCATACATTTTCTACTGGTACCAATGTTTATTTATCCTGCTGCACTCGAAAATCAAATCGACGACAGGCAACACGAGCTGACAGATGGTGAACCTTGTGTAGAAATATTGATACTTGGACCGTAATGCTCCATAGTCATGATCAGTCATCAGTCATCAGTCATGATCATAGTCATGATCTTGGCCTACTCTACATTATTGCAAGTGTTACACGACGAGTTGTCAAAGATTTCATCACGGTTTGTTCTTTAGGATGAGGTATGTTGTCGTGGGGAGATTTGGTTTTAGGTTTTTAGCGGTTTATTCGATTATTATAAGCAGCTGACATTCCTTTTGTTATTACTTTAATTATTACAAAAAAAAAAATTAATTAATAAAAAACAAATCTATCGAGATTCGAGTTATTGGAGAATGGTCATGCAACAAGAAGAATTTAAGAGGTCTAAGCGTGAGAAAATTAAAAATAGAGTAACTCGGATGAATGAAACAGAGATAAGAAATTTCATTTAATTATTATAAATCATTTTGGAAAGTAGCGAGATTTTACCAGAAATGTAGCAAGTAAGTTCATCGAACATAGTATATTTAATATTATTTTATTCTACGTTTTACTAAAACATGACGGCAAAATGGGTAACGTAAATTTCAAAGTCTCTGCTAAATGATGTACGAGTATTTAGCAGTATATGTTTTTATTTGCTTTATCTTGTCCATGGATCAACAATTAGGCTTAAATAAATCTGCCGAAATAAAGAGATTTAAAAAATAAAATCGTTTGAAGATATTATGAATAATATATATTTAAGGTAAAGAATGAATGACCCCGAGGACCCGTTTAATGTACGTTTAGATCGTCGTGTAACATTTTTTTTCTTTTTTTTTTTAAATATAATTTAATTGAGATCAACGCATTAAATCCTTCATAAACTTTTTCTTGTTTGAACAATAACGTGATAGGTAAATGGTAGACAGAGATAGAAAGCAGCATGCTGGAACAGAGTCGCGCTAAGGGAACCATAAATCGAATTAGAAAAACTAAATGACAAATAACATTTTCAGTGTTATCAAAAAAATTAAAGAAAACAAAAATAAATCAAACGAATAAGTCAAAGCACTAAAAGGTTGTTAAGTTGATGTTTAAATTTCGGTTTGAGAGAACGTATAATATTCTTTGTTAAATCGCGCATTTCAACTCGATAGTATAACACATTCCATATTGCTGTTTCACCTCTGTCTTTCTCATGCTACCTCGATAGTAACGTATATATCGGACACAAGATAATGCATTAAATGAACTGAGACATCGGATGTAGGGATGGAGCCAGAATAAGGTCTTGATAATTATTAGAGCGTCGCTGTCGTCGAGCCGGGAAGATAACACATCGAGGAGTTGGAAACGGGCATGCATGGAATGCACGATAAGTGATATGTGACCCGGCTCGGCGGGGCGAACGTCTGCGGTACCTCGGTCCATCCCTTATCCTTGCGGCTTACCTTGATGGCATCCGACGGACGAGGCAGGCTGTGGACGATCATCGATCTTCGCAGATCCGGGTATTCGAGGAAGGACTATTGGATTTGCACCTCCTTAGGAAGGACGGAATTTATGGATAGAGGTGAACTTTGATACTTTATTTAATTGCCAAGCTCGGATTACTTTTACCACAGAAATTATCGCGTTTTTAATCACGACACTGCGTGAATAAAGCTCACAAAAAAGTTGTTTTTATATTATTTACTTGTTTCGGAAAATTTGTGAAATAAAGAATTCAATTGAAAAACGCGAGAAATGAATATGATCGAATGAATGTCACGCAGTCTGTATAGAGAGTCGTTAGAAAATCAAAGCTTTGAGATGTAATTAAAAATAAATAAATATTACTTGAAAAAATGCACCCCGAGAGGATATCGTTAATATAATATGATATTATTTTACACGATAAGGTAATATAATAAATAATAAATTAATTTAATA
>KZ651358.1:465488-488797 GCA_001010745.2 Gerris buenoi
TTAATTAAAATATAAATATTCTTTTTTTATGTTATAAAATCATTCTAAGTTTAACGGATTAATTATAAAATTACATAGCTAAAAGAAAACAATAAAGCTTTAGTGCTAAAAGCCGTGGTCACAGGTTAAGAAAAAGCTTTTGGTTAGGAGCGTGTTTAATATGGGATTAAATCCTATAGGAATAGTGCCTGTAGCTGGTACCGTGGGGAAGTCGTCCGCTCGACACGGACGAGTAAGCATAGGAATTAGGCGAGGTCGAGGATGAAGTCGAGGAATAAGAGTATCCACCGGGTCCGGAACCCCGAGTCTCACGTTCCGTTCTGGAACTATAGCTCGTTCTGGGCACGCTCCCTGAATCGCTTCTGCTTTCCGACGACCTCGTAGTGGAATAGCTGTACGAAGAGACGTTGGAAGTGGGCTCGGTCACCACGTAGTGTCTCGGAGTCTGCGAATAATAAAGAAAACACCAAAGAGTGATTAGACTTCGGTCCCTGATCCCTCCACTCCGTTAAAACCAGTGTCTTACCCGTCCATACGACTCTGATGATTTAACTAACTAACACTTCTTTCACTTGATATGTAACAGATTATTTCCTTTACAAATGCATCGTAAATACAATTGAATTCGTCAAAGGCAACTAAAACTTACTTATCAAGCTTTTGATCTAGCTCCCCGTCGGTGATAAATTTACGAGGCGCAGCGACAACAGATGCTGAAAAGTGTCATTGAATCATTTTGATGTTTTTCCGGTGTCACTTTTGATATATCCAAAAAGTTTATTTTTGTCGACAATTTTACGGATTAGGCTTTAGCGGTCTAGGTAACCTCACACTCTACATCACACCACCACAAAACGTGCGCAGCTACTGTTAATGGAAACGTTGAAAAGAAAACATTAGCGATTTAATGAAGCTCAATAGTTTAGAAAGACTACGTTGCGAATGCACCTAAACATGAAATGAATGAACGCTTGGTGAAATTGTATTTTTTTTAACATATTATGAATTTTAATTTAATTTGAAAAAAATGAAAGTTACAGAAATTTAATAGTCTGGTGAAACAATTAAAAAATTTATAGAAAAAGAAATATAAAAAGAGGTATTAAAAAGAGGTTAAAGTTGTCGGTTTTAGAAAAGAGTTAATAGAATCGGAAGGATGGGTTGGAGTAGAGAAGCAATTTGCGTGGACGGTGCTGCGCTGAGTAATATAGGCCGTGGGAGCCGTGCACAGTGAAGGGCTCCGCAATTGTGCTCGGTCTAGCCACGTTAGGCACCTTTTGCCAAACCTTGGGCGTCTGCTGCCTCTGAAATAATCCCCAACAACTACCATCATTTGATTAGCCTCTTTTAAGTTTCCTATAAACGGGAGTTTCAACTAACCAAAAGCTTGTCATGCTAATGTTTGCCATTTTCCTTAACACGATTATAAAATAAAATAAATATAATAATGCAGTGACATTATTTTTTAGCTTATTCTACTGGGTGGTGAAGCGCGGACGACCACACTTTAAATGGTCACTATGTGCTTAATACTTGATGTAGGAGATTGATATAAAGCAAACTCTCAAGCAAATATGTGGAAGTTTACTGGACATTAGTCACATTTTTAAGTGTGGAAGATAATGACCGATAAATGACCTTATCGATTTACACATTCTTAGAGGCGCTGAGCGAAGTTGCGCATCAAATTCTCTAACATCTCGTCAGGGAAACCGATCTATTCAAAGGATAACGAAATGGATACTGTCCACATAATGTTCCAACAAGATGAAGCCACTACACACACAAGTGTTCATAGATCGCGTGCGTCAAATGTTTCTCGGTCGTGTGAATAATGTGAATGTGGAAATCGACAAAGACGTCAGTTATCGGATATTATCTTCCTCACTTAAAAATTTGACTTATGACCAGTAAACTTCCACTTTTTGCTTTATTTCAATCTTCTGGCTCTATTATTAGCACATGGCAACAATTTAAAATGTGGTCATCCGCGCTGCGCCACCCTATATAATGTATAATGTTCACATGACACTACGCACAGTGGTAAAAAATGATTGATTATGTAAAGATAGCTATAATAAATCTAGTTTGACGAATAAGAAATATATTTATTAGATGAAAACGAATTGTCGGGGTTCATTACTAGTTTGAGGATTTGTACAGTTCTAGATAAGTCTAAATTTACAGATTTTTATTTTTTTTATTTTGTATAAAAAAAACCAAAAGAGCATATTAGACGTTGGGTACAGTCGGCACGAGTTGGCTCGGATTCAACACACATTGCCCGGCAAAATCTATTTTTAAATATGGGAGTAACAGTTGATACACGAGATCGGGACGTAATACGCCTACGCTCTAAAATATTTAAACCTCCCACCCTTAAATGTCCAACACCTTGACACCCTTTAATTCAATTTGTTCTCTATTTCCATACATTTTTTTATTAAATAAATTTATTATGTAATTTCTTACATAATATTACATCAAAAATTGATATCACTAGAGCGGTTTAGATGTATAAAGTAAAGTTTTGACATTGCAGCGTCAAATAATTAATCTGTTAATACCGCGAAATAGACTACAAAGTCTATTTCTATGACCACATCTGCATTTTCTCTTATTTATCAGTATAACAGAAGTGAAAGTGTGATTATTTTCATTTTTTCCATTTCGTAAAACTCGGTTTTAGTTCTGCTCCAAGTTATTTTTAAAATGAGTAGGTTTTAGTCACGCCCTTCTAGTATCATATTACAGCTCTTTTGGTCTTATATTATAGTATTACCCTGGACTATTCATTTTTTATAGGGGCCAATACACGGTCAAAATGTTTGCGCAAACATCATGTTTACGTAAACATTTTGCACAAACATCACGTTTACGTAAACATTTTGCGCAAACATAATGTTTGCGTAAACATTTTGCGCAAACATAATGTTTGCGTAAACATTTTGCGCAAACATAATGTTTGCGTAAACATTTTGCGCAAAAATAATGTTTGCGTAAACATTTTGACTGTGTATAGCCTCAATTTGCTCGATATCAGGTTTGCACGTTTATGGGGGCCTTAAAAAGTGAATATTCATAAAAGAAATTTTAGGTCTTTTAGAATATTTGAATACGGTCTGTAAATCAAATATTATAACATAAGTAACCACAAACATAATTATATTCTTAGTATTATATTATCCATCCAAGCAATGATTCATACCTCGGTAATAAAATAAAATCATAATAAATTAATAATTTATAGTACAAAATTTCAATCGGAAGTACACAATAATATTGAATGTACACATACTTGTTTGAATTTATTGCTTAGAGACTGCATCAATCAACTACTTTAAACTTTAAAGCAGAGATAATGTTGGGGCACGTTTTATACTTTTTATTAAGTTTTATGCTTTATATTATTATGCATTATGTTGCACTTAATTGTACGCTAAGTGAATAGTAAATATTTATAGAGATCGGCTGTGTTCAATTTTAAATGAGAATACTTGTATTTGATGAAGATTTGCTTCATATACTTTTATTTTTTGTATGCATAATATATACGGGGATACCATTTGTGCTGCTCGTAGCTTAAATGCTTTTTTTTTTTGCTTTTTTTTTTTTAACTCTCATGGACCAATCTTATTAGGCATCTGCAAATAGAATCTTTAATAATTAATAAATATCGCTTTAGATTTCAAGCTCAGAAATACACTATATGCTATGTTTAAATATTATTTTATTATCGGAATTGCGGAACTTCTAAAAGCCAGAAGAGAGTAACAATCTAAAGAAGGTTTACGGAATGTTCTTCTTTAGACTGTTACTTCCCTAATAAAAAACAGAAGTGTGATATTCCTTTGTCTCACACTACATTGGACTAAACATTCCTTTGACTTAATAGTTATTTAGACAAAGGAAAATTAAAATAATTATATCCAAAACAAAAAAAAACAAAAAAAAAAAAAAAAAAAAAAAAAAAACCAGTAATAATCTGAAGAAGTACCGGAATTTCAATAACTGTGATGATACTTAAGTACCAACATCACCAAAATTATCATTTATCTTGAGTAGTTAGGCCTAAAAGGAATTAAAAGATAAAAATAGAGAATATATATATATTTTTAATTAAATGTGTGCATCAAATGTGGATTGTATAGTGAAGAAGCAAATAAAGTTTTTAATTTATTTAGGATGTAGAATGACGATAAACATTAGCATCATGGAAACATTATGAAATACCACTAAAATGATTTTTTTTTTTTTTTACTTAATTATATACCTATATATATTTAAGTAGGTATGCTACATACCTATGCGAAGTACCCACTCAAGAATTTAACTATTCTTTCCCTTTAGAAGATAATATCTGCTTATTGGTACTTCTTTAGATTGTTACTCCCCTATGTTTTTATAGAATATAAAGGGATATAATTATTATAGACATTTTTACTAAATAACTTTTAAGACAAAGGGATGTTTAGTCCAATGAACTTTGAGATAAAGGAATATCACACTTGTTTTTATAAAGGGAGTAACAATTTAAAGAACATTCCATACACCTTCTTTAGATTGTTACCTCCCCTTCTGGTTTTTTATAAGGGGAGTAACAATCTAAATAAGTGTGTTTAAGGGTTAACCCTTCTTTCCGACGAGCAAAGCGAGTAGGGTGCAGAGGCAGAGCCCCTTAGTTATAATTACTTTATTTCTATGAGTGCCACTGTCATTGAACTTATTTATGTATTAAATATATATCTAGAACATTCTCAGAGCGTCTCTGTACAATAATTTATCGCCTTGAGAGTTTTGAGAATACATCATTAAATATAACTGCTGAAGTTAACACTGTATTATAAGTTTTTTAAATACATATTATAAAGGTTCTATTTAATAGATTAAAACTAAATTCTTAGAGTTAATAACTTGAAAGGCCTTTAGTTATGTCATATGAAATAAAATAAGTATCATATTGTGTAAAATATAAGATGCGGTATTGGGGGAAAAGATATTAGTTTTATCTTCTATCAAATATATTATTTATTCATTAAAAATTAGGTTCTATAATCGTCACAAATCAATAGGTCAGGAATCTGATCATAATACGTCATAAAACAATGATACTTAGTCAGTCAGATTTAAATCAGTTGGTTTTTAAAGATTCTGTTATTAATGATTAGTTAGTTTGATTCTTAAAGATTCTGATATTAACAATCAGTCAGATGGTTCTTAAAGATTCTGATATTAAAAATCAGTCAATTGGTTTTTAAAGTCTCGTATAAAAAGATTTATTTAGAAAAATAAAATCAGTAACTTGGTCTTAATGATTCTGATATTGATAGTCAGTCAGTTGGTTCTTAAAGATTCTGATATAAAAAGTCAGTAAGTTGGTTCATAAAGATTCTGATACTAATAATCAGTCAGTTGGTTCTTAAAGATTTATTTAGAAAAATAAAGTCAGTAAGTTGGTCTTTGATTCTGATATCTGATATTGATAGTCAGTCAGTTGGTTCTTAAAGATTCAGATAATAATAAATCAGTCAGTTGTTTCTTAAAGATTCTGATAATAACAAATCAGTCAGTTGGTTCTTAAAGATTCTGATATTGATACCTAACAATTTCTTATCTGTCCATCTATAATAGACGAGCCCTAGGCCCTTGGCAACGGGTTTAATTTTATATTTAGTAAAGAAGTAAAATTAAGTAAATTAATTTAGATATCTATTTAGATAAATTATTATATCTATTTAAAGACCGACAAATCTAAACAAACATTTATTTTTATTGGAATAAATGTGGTTGCGTTAACTTAGCAATAACAAATAATTTCGAGGTGTGTCGTCGGGATACAATACTCAATTATATAAATGATTATACTCAGTCAATCAGATATTAGCTTATTATAACATTAACTTCTTAGTCTTATTATAAGAACTAATAATAGAGCAATTAGTTGAGCTGGTACTAAAAGGTTCTAATATTAATTCAAAATCATTACTTTTTCATATTTAATAGAAGTAAAACAATAATACTTGGTTAACCAGCTATTCGCTTTAAACATTAACTTGATCTTATTGCGAAGATTAATCAATTAGGCTTCTAAGAATCTTAAATGAATTCTTATATTTATTAGGAGTAAAGTAATAAAAGGTAATTGCCTATTAGCAATTCATTTAATAACCATCTGTACAGTTTCATATAGCTTTTATTTATGAAGTCTACTTCTTTAGTAGCCAATTCACTTTGAAAATATTCACGTCCTTTATAGTGCAGTTTCTAGATATACTACGCTTAGAAAGTAGAATAATAGTTATTTGTGCAACTAGTGCGCAAAGTGGAACTTTGCTGCACTCGAGAGAAATAAGGTTTCTCGAGTGCAGCAAAGACACTTTAAGTTCGAGTTACACATTAAATTTTCCTACAGTTAATTTTTAATCTGTAAATAACCTATTAAATAATAGAGTGTTCATCAATATATAAATGGTTTTTCAATATTAACTAAACCGCAGCTGTTCTGTTTATAGCCAGTGTTGTTATTATTATTATGATCATCATATTTGATTCTTTTTTTGCAGATTGTCTCTCTTTATTTTTTTTATATTTTAATGTTTTTATAATTTGGAGTATTTAATCTTTGTTTAGATTTAAGTTCTTTATGTTCTTAAGTTGGAACACTGGAGTGCGGTAATGTAAAATGAGTGCGGTAAAGTAAAGCGAGTGCGGTAAAGTAGTAAGTGCATGAATCTGCTGTTTTGCGTACTATTTTGAGTGCGATAACAACCACTTTATCGGTCAACTGTAGGAAAAATATATTTTCTATGCGTAGGTTTTCTATGCGTTCTTGATTCAAGTCCTATAGCGCAGTACACTAAAGGACGTGAATCAAAGAAATTTAGAACTCATAAATACCTACAAGCATTAAAGGAGACCTTTTTGTTTAGAGGTCTTTATAAATTAAAGGGCTGTTCTTATCGTTGATGAATTTATTACTCTTTCGGCTCAAGAATTTTAAAAAGAAAAAATTACTTTAAACTATTTTATGTATTTAATTTTTGTTTGTCATGATAAATTTTACTCACCTAGCAGTAGTTATTATGGGCGTTTGTTTTGACATTAAAATTTTATAATATTTTTTTATTTATTGTTGATCAAAAAATTCAAAACAGTTTATTAAAAAATCTTTTTTTTCCTATTCTGTCAGGATAAATTATCTTAAATATAATATAATATAATACATAAGTATTGAATGAATATAAGTAGAAAGATTGCACGTTGAGAGAGAATACATATTTTGAATGAATGGGCATATACAATGCCCTACACATTCATTGCTTCCTCATTGACAATTTGACACAGCAATTCTTTAATGAAATTCGACAAAGGGTGGCAAAACAATGGAATCTTTCCTGCAATTATTGCTTGTAATTTTGGTTATTTCTCTCTTTATTTCAAGTCAAAGATTGTATTGAAAAATAATGATCTCGATTTTATTTTGTCGTAGATTTAATAAATCAACAAAACAAGTAGTTAAGGGTGATTGACTTGGTTAACATTTATCGACTAAATTTAGGGGAATAATGAATTTAGTAGATACATCATCGGTTTAATCACTATTATTAGTTTTATCATATTTATTAAATTTAGTCGATACTTATTAAAAAAAATAATGTGATATAAAATAAAGTCGAAGAGTAAGCATTTGAATTATCATTATAAACAAAAAAAAATATAATAGGAATAATCACATTTATTCAATTATGACTACAATACTAGAATCCTATTTACTGGGTTAGAAACTACAAAGTGATCCACTGCGTCTTAAAGAATTAAAAATCAATCAATTCTTGGACATCAAAGGACATCTAAGCTTCATCGATCAATTCTTGGACCATCCTCAAAATTGAATCCGAGAGGACCATTAAATATCTAAGATCTTTAACCTAAGATTTAATTTCTCTAATGCACTGTTTTTTGTCTTATTGTACTACGTTAGTTTGGAGTGACAAAAGCTTTAATTAAGGCCCCCATACACGATCAAAAATTTTGCGCAAAGCTGATGTCGGGAAAATTTAGGCCATACACGTCGAACATCATGTTTGCGCAAACATCAAACAGCCCCATACACGGTAAAAATGATTGCGCAAAGATTTTGACCGTGTATGGGGGCCTTTAGTTCAACGCAAAATAAAACGGGAAAAGAAAGAAATGATTAATTTTTAATATATTAAATTAAATTCGTAAGTTATTCTATTTATTGAATCGCACCTCGTCATTGGCCATATTTCGTAATGCTTTAGACGTAGTTAGTTGACGATAACATTTTTGTAATACCCTGAAACAATTAATGACTTTTTTTTTAAGGAAGGGGAGAATTTAGTATGTCGATTATAAAACTTCAAAATTCAAGCATTATAATTCTAATTTAAGTTAAAGATATTTTCTTAAGGGTTATTTATTTAATGGTACTTTAAGTTATAAAAGTGGATTAGGCTGAAATTCTTATAGAACTCTATGGTATATGGAAGTGTTAAATCTTTTAAATTCGAGCATAATCATTCTTCTTTAAGTTAAAGACCTATTTTCTTTAGGGTTTTTTATACTTATTTAATGGTACTGAAAGTTATAAAAGTGGATTAGGCTGAAATTCTTATATAATTCTGTTCTATGAAGGGTTGTTAAAACTTTTACATTTGAGCAAAATCATTCTTATTTANTTTTAAATTCGAGCATAATCATTCTTCTTTAAGTTAAAGACCTATTTTCTTTAGGGTTTTTTATACTTATTTAATGGTACTGAAAGTTATAAAAAAGGACTAGGCTGAAATTCTTATAGAATTCTGTGGTATATGGAGGTATTAAATCTTTTAAATTCGTGCATAATCATTCTTATTTAAGGGTTTTAATGGAACTGAAAGTTATAAAAGTGGATTAGGCTGAAATTCTTATAGAATTCTATGGTATATGGAGGTGTTAAATCTTTTAAATTCGAGCATAATCATTCTTCTTTAAGTTAAAGACCCATTTCCTTAAGGGTTTTATTATTTAATGGTACTGAAAGTTATAAAAAAGGATTAGGCTGAAATTCTTATAGAATTCTATGGTATATGGAAGTGTTAAATCTTTTAAATTCGAGCATAATCATTCTTCTTTAAGTTAAAGACCCATTTTCTTTAGGGTTTTTTATACTTATTTCATGGTACTGAAAGTTATAAAAAAGGACTAGGCTGAAATTCTTATAGAATTTTGTGGTATATGGAGGTATTAAATCTTTTAAATTCGTGCATAATCATTCTTATTTAAGGGTTTTAATGGTACTGAAAGTTATAAAAGTGGATTAGGCTGAAATTCTTATACAATACTGTGGTATATGGAGGTTTTAAATCTTTTTAATTCGAGCACACTCATTCTTATTTAATGGTACTGAAAGTTATAAAAGTGGATTAGGCTGAAATTCTTATATAATTCTGTTCTATGAAGGGTTGTTAAAACTTTTACATTTGAGCAAAATCATTCTTATTTAATGGCATTCAAAGTTTTAAAAGTGTATTAGGCTGAAATTCTTATAGAATTTTTAGTCTTAGAATAAATTAAGAAGGATTGTAATAGGCTTACAGTGACAGTATAAGAGGAGATTGTTGGCCTGCTGTAGGGCCTCCTGGTCGTATAAAAGTCTGATTCGTAAACCATGTTGTCGGTGGACCGGTACTGGACTGAACTCTGGCTTTCTTGTTTGATCCCCTCCTAGACTTTCCCGTCTATTTCTAGTATCCACCCGTTTCACAACGTCGTCTTTACCGACCTACAAATAATCATCAATGAGCAACTGGATAAGAATGTTCGGGGGTGGGGTCGAAGGTCAGATGTCTTGTGACATATATCGTACAACATGTTGTAAGGTATATACCCTAGATAATCGTTACCATGTATAAATAAATTGAGTTTCCCAAGGATCATATTTTGTTTGTATACATTCAGTCTAAATTCTACAAAAAAAAAAACGAACTCTTGCTTCATTGGATGTAATAAGATAGATGAATCCCGAAATTCCCCAAAGATGGGAAAGTGGTTTCTATTTGTGTGTATTCTGCCTATCGTGCAATGTTGCAGTTCAACTGTTAACTGCTAACTAATTAGAGCAGAATATATGCCAGAATAAGCACACAAATATATTAATCTACTATATCCTCAAAAGAGAACTGCAGTAAAAGCTATCTTAATAACTTACTGCTTGCCACTTAAATACTTATAAATTAGATCAGTGCATTCAAAATTATAATGCATGTTCATAATTTTTTTAAAAAACCTAAGTAGAAAGACTACCTTAGGACACATATGCGGGTAACCCCCGGCCCAGAGCAGGCCCTTGGCATGTTTTGATCCGGCTCAAGGACATGCGGAGTTTCTATTATACCAAGAGTCGTTTGTTACTACAAAACATTGAACGTAACTATGTTGTTTTCTCAATTATACAATCATAGAAAAACAAGGCAATGAATAAAGGCAAAAATTAAGAATTAAGATAGCTATAGGTGACAGGAGGAAAGTAATTCAATATTACATCATTTTTGAGAAGAAAAAAGTAAACGTGTCCCGCGATCTCACAGAACACAGAAGAATCTCAAACTATTGCTTTGGAGCTTACCAAAGGTAGCAGAAGCATTGCGATCATTCTGGAGAAACTTATATGTGCCACATACTTATGGCAGATTAATTTTTAATACTTTCGAGTGCACGATAACAACCAGGGGATTATAAAAATTCCATGACATTAGATGGTTTTTTTCTTTCCAACTATAAAGTTCGCGATCCATGGCTTAATGAATGACTTTGAGGTATGATCCATGACTTAATAATGAATGACTATGAGGTATGATCCATGGCTTAAGAATGACTATTATGTATGAACCATGGCTCAATGAATGTTTGACACATAGAAATCACCCTAAATAGTTGGAAATGTATTGATGGTATGTATGTGTAGATGGAAATGTAGATCCGGCCCACTACTCAGAAAATTGCATTTGCAAAAAAGTAGGTGTTTGCGCCGTTGAGAGAGTATTTACATCTGTAGAAATACGTCATTACGAGGGTAACTAATGGTCTCGATTTCTTTTCGCCGCAGGTATGTCGATCCCTTAGGACGAGACAAGGGATTATTGATGTCATTTCATTACCCCGTTAGTTGGATCGATAACTCAAAGGCGAGAGGTCCGTTTGGTCACCCAACTTCAAGAACCTCCTGCCGACCGTATACCTGAGGGCAGCCCCCATAAGTATCCTTATCATTCAATTTTACAATCAGTTCGGGTGCTTATACATAAACATATAAAAATTCAGATAGGCTTTGTTTTCCCGCTTTGCCCAGGTACATGGTTAGGTCACACTACATGACACTAAGCTACTCTGTAACACCCGGGTATTGGTATTCAGCCTACAAGCACAGTACCAGGTACCATTTACTTCTATCCGTTTTTCTTCTTTTCCGTATTTATACAGTCTTCTGTTTTCTTTAGAAGACAGAAGAAAAGATAATCAAAATCAGTTAGATCGTAACGGTCACCCATCCAAGTACTGACCACGCCCAATGCTGCTTCCTGTGGCCACTTTAGTGGCATCCGAAGTTAGGAAAAGTTCCGAGGTACCCCATACCCATTTTTTTTTTTTTTTTTTTTTTAAAAAAAAGGTAAGATGATGCAAAATTCCATTATCAAAAACAATCATGTTACTTAAGAAAACAGCTGCAACCTTGAACCAAATATTCATCCTCAAACTAAAATTTATTTTTGAGAACGGAATTTATTCGACATGATAATTAATTTCGTTCGAGGATCATGGTAGAGGATTTAATTTTGAAATCAACTTTTTTTTACCCATTTTTCGGGTCACCTTGAGCGGACTACGTTTCCTAAAAATTTGGCAGACTGATCTGCAGTGACAATACAATAAACTAAAGAACATACGTAAACAAGCAAGTATAATAAAATACGGGTGATTACTACCATTATATAAATACCAAGAATTCTGAAATTTACAATATAATTTTTCAATGTCAACTATTGTTACCATGAACTAAGCTTAATGTTAATAATGAGAAAAGGTATTCATTAATTAGAGTAAACGTTGATTTGATTACAGCATGTGATGGCATAAGCAGGTAAATGCCAAATTTCTACGACGGAATTCTCATAAAAGATTTGCTGTAATCATAGTTATTTTTAAATGATTATTTACTGTTATAAAAATAATACTTTTAATTACTATTTTTAAGTATAAACTATGCGTCTAATTTTCGAACTTCTTGTTATATGTCTCATTCCATTATCATGCTTTTGTCTTTTTTTACCTACTGCTCTATTTTTGAACATCGACAATTGGCTTGCATTCTATTTATTTATATAACACATAAGTTGTCTTTTTACATACACTTTTAATTATTTACTACGCAGTGTGTTTATTATTTAATAATAAGCCTCTGCTACGGTTCAGATTTGGCTCACAATCAGACTTGTATACAGACGATCGGTGTTTGTCGATTTGAAAATACGTTGTCAAACACGACCCCCATGATCTATACTCTTGACCCTGATCTCTTTCTCGTCTGATTTCATTCGCTTAATTGCTGGGTGATGGCCAAAAAATCGTGTCTTGAGTCATGATATGAATCTCTTATTTTGATTTTATTTTTTTTAATTTGAAAAACTAATTCATTCAAATCTTATTCACGCTTTTATTTTTGGATTTGTGCGATCAGAGCGAGGTCTCTCGTGGTGAGATAGTTTGAAAGCAGCTATTGTTATGTAATGACCTTTGTTTTCCCTGTCAAATGAGGATGTGTTGCACAAAGGATTGCACAGTTTGTGAAATACTTATTGTTTGAAAACATTATTCACATTACATTATTGTATAAAGCTTTTTAAAGATTTGTGTCATTTTCTGATTGAATATCATTCTTGATTGTTCCCTAATTGAAACAACACCACAATTTTAGATATCAATTTATACCGTATTAAGTGTTTAACTTGAAATTTGAGAAATGATTGTTTGTTTTGACTGAGATTGTGCGGTACCACTTCATAATAATTATGAAAGTGACGCAACAATATTATTACCAAAATTTTATATTAATTATTAGCAAACGCGTTTCGACATTTGATATTATCAGTATTAACATAGTAAGAGTAAGAACTCTACTAACTACAAATTTTATAAGCTTTTATGGCAAACCAAAGTACAAAGTAGGGGTTAGACCATGGCTTTAAGGAAGGAACCCAAGGTAAGGGGTATGAAGTGAAGATCCAAGTGAACCCAGAGAAGGTTTGGGTTAGATATAAAATTATTTTTCTCAACTGCTTAAAGTAATATTCTTAAATTTTCTTATTTTACAATAAATAAATTATACACAATTTGTGATAGTGAGAGACACCAAGGGATGTGCCACGCAGGAACTCTTTCAACATCAGACATTACGTCTAAAGGATGTTGGCGAGACATTACGCCATGCCCAGCATCATTTCTGTTAAGGGTCGTAGGTCGTAGACCTAACCTAGTGACTTCTAACCTTCATCTTGATAAAGGGACTGAAAATCGATAACTGCTCTACTTCTACAAGGCTGTTGACACCTCTAACCCTTCACGTATTATTTGAACTCCTTATTTTAAGACCATCATATTGAACGAAGGATCGTATAAAACACAAAAAATACGTCAAGTATGTGGTTATACAATTTTTAAGGTAAGTAATAAATAACAACAGCAATGTAATACCGTGTTTGCACACTGAAGTAGGCTACACAATTTGTGAGAGACACCAATGGATGTGCCACGCAAGCGTGACACATAGAAACTGTTCCAACATCAGACATTATGTCATTAAGATGTTGGCTCGGCATTACGCTATGTCCTGCATCGTTTCGTCGCGTCCGACTCATCAGGGGCCCGACGATGTCCACCTAACTCTAGACCTTTACCATATCAAGAAGATCAGATATAGAGACGAGCGTGCTCTCACACCGCCATTCTTGCTTGGCTGGCAAAATACATCATCAAGGTAATACCGTGTTTTTGCACACTGAAATAAGGTACAGACCTTGTGTGGGCATCGTCGGGCCCCTGATGAGTCGGACGCCCTAAACGATGCAGGACATGGCGTAATATCGAGCATCTTTTTGACGTAATGTATAATGTTGGAGCAGTTCCTATGTGTTGCGTGGCACATCCCTTGGTGTCTCTCACTATCACAAATTGTGCAGTGTGCAGAGTTAAAAGACACGTTATTTCATTGCTAACTAAATTATACCTTAAAACTTATTTTACAAAGTTATTTTTTATAGGTTAATATTGTCGTGTTTCTTTTTAATAACTTCTATTGAGAATTTAGAAATTTGAGGAAAAATTATAACGGATAAATAATAAAGAAACTTGATTGTAGTTATACTATGCTGACAATTAGTATTAACTGTTGACACTCAGGTTGGCCAACTTATGTACTTATGTGAGGGAAAACATAAAGCTACTAGGCCTGTTACTAAATCCAGTGCTTTCATTGGCTCCCCTCCACATTTTTTAGATTTTCCCGCGCTGCCAAAAGTCAGTACTCTACATAATTGTAAGAATAGTATAATTATTATCGATCGAATGAAGAGCTTGAACAACATATGACATTATTTATAACATGTTATGAAGTGAAGCTCGGGATTTCAGCTTCACTTGAAGCTTGAAAAAGTGAACTTCAATTTTCAAATAAGGTCTTGTATAAATCTTTGACATAATATTATGTCAGACTTCATAAGACGAGCTAAATATAATTTTATAATCGAGTAGTGTCCCGATGACGGTGACAACTCACCTCGAAATGATTTGTTATTTATTCAAATAAAAATAAATGTTTGTTTTGATTTGTTGGTCTTCAAATAGATAAAATAACTTATTTAAATAGATATCTAAATTAATTTTACTTCCCCGCTTCATCAGGCTTCACAGTTCACCAGGTTTGCTGTTTAACTGAACGATCGTTCTTTCCCTGACCCGGAAACTGGTTTATGAACTACAATGATGCCGACCGACGACCGAGACGAATCCATATTTTACAAAAAGAACGATGAACTGAGTCATTAGTTTTACTTTGATACGTTCGATTAAATGAACTACTTTGCCCAACTCTAGAATGTGCAATAGGGTTATATTGTAGCGTTCAGAAACTCAACTCATCTTAAGCATACCATAAAGAGACCTGCAGCCCTTTAACCAAGTAAAATTTGAATTCCCCGCTAAATCATGGCATGCGTACAGAAATTCCAGGAATTATTGAAGTCGTGTTGGGTATTTCTCAGAATGGATTCTATCTTTAAACATTTCCAGGTATTTCCAGTTTGTTTTTCTTAGGATAGCATCTTAAAATTTGAAAAAAAAATGAAAAATAAATAGTTTATGTTATATTGTTATTGATTATATTGTTGTTAATAATTTGAGACTATCTGCAATATTCACTAATAGAGGGTTTAAAGTGACTCTAGTCGAGTAGTGGTATTAGGGATTCAGGATAGAGTAGGAGGTAGACGCCTAGCAATGAATCAATCACTTCAGGTCTTCAAGCCCAGAGAAGAAAACCGTTATCGAAATTTGAAAATATTTGAATTTCCCTGGAAACCAAGCATTTTAGCAGACTTTACACGAGTAGAGGTAACAGGGATTCAGAATGCGACAGGAGGTAACGCTCTACGATATAATATAGTATGTATTGATTATCCTGCGAGGTGAGGGAACGAAGGGTCTGATATCTGGTGGCAACTGACCAAACTTTTGGGAATATTTAATTTATTACGAAAGATAATTTCATATTTTAATTCAATGTATTTTTTACGTGGAGAAAAATTAAAAGATCTCATTTTTGTTTGTTTTTTACAAGGAGTTTCACTGAGAAATTACAAAATGAGGGTCAAAAGAAGGGTTATGGAAGGTGGCGCTTATAACGATCTTCGAAACGGTAGCTACATTAACTATCAGTAAGACCCAGGTATTTTCCATTCCCTCCGTTATTTAAAACTTCAGAATGAATAATATATATTATATAAAATAAAAATATGAGAATATTTTAAGCACCATGCATTTTAAGAATTATAAATTATTAGCATAATAATGCTCAATATATACAATATACAGGGTACTGCAACATAACTTCCTTTTTTCAAAACGCAATGAAGTAAGAATGAAGAATGAAGAAAATGAAGAATTTAACGAATCAGATTTTTTTTTTTATTTTTTATTTTTATAATGTTGGTATACTCGTATATTTAAAGTAGATCAATGTATTAAAACAGTTGAAACTCAAATTAGGTAGATGAAGTCCCCATTGTCCATACACTGAGTAAGCCGATTTCTAGTGTTTGCCATGACTCTTACCAGCATAGCAGCGGGTATGTTAGCAATTTCTGCCCGGATGTTGGCCTTCAGGTGTTCTAGGGTCATTTGACGATTGAAATAAAATATGGATTTCAAAATATTCCACAAGAACACATTACAAGGGACCAAATTAGGGAGCGGACAGGCAACCAGTGGCGTCAACAAGGGCCCCGCAGACCCTGGAAGGGTGATGGAGGGGCCCCCACTAAAAGTTTACGGGGGACCTCTAAAGCCTTACCGCCGCCACTGCTGGCAACTCCAAATCGCCCCACGTTCCTCCGAGAATTGAAGGGATGTTCGGAGAGTTCCACAATCGCCGACTTGTATGACATGAAGCCCATTTTACGAATCAGATTTTTTTTTTTTTTTTTTTTTTTTTTATAATGTTGGTAAATATTTAAAGTAGATTAATTTATTAAAACAGTTGAAACTCAAATTAGGTAGATGACGCCCCCCATTGTCCTTACACTGAGTAAGCCGATTTCTAGCGTTTGTCGTGACCCTTACCAGCATAGCAGCGGGTATGTTGGCTATTTCTGCCCGGATATTGGCCTTTAGGTGTTGTAAGGTCATTTGACGTTGTAACGTTTGTATGGTAATGAAAGTCATTGGGAATATTTCGCCTCACTTAACGATCGGCAATTCCAAAGGCAGCGCATGTTGACTGCGCATGTTCAGGTGCTCTCACAGCCTCAGTGTTCTAAGGTGATCTGACGGGCCAAGGGACTCCATTTGCTGGTCGCTCTCGTTGTGTGACCCATGACATAAATGACTTCCAGGCGATTTCGGTTGCTATCACAGGAGATCCTTAAGAAAATTAAGTCTCAACTGTTCCAACGCATGATGGCGACAGACCTGTGAGGGGAACAAAATTTTAGAACCGCGACTCTCAAATGAAACCACTCCAGCTTCGCAGCGACATCTGTACCCTGAATGGAAATCTAAGCCTGAATTCTAGATAAGGAAGGTATGTTGCCGCAATTTTATATTGTTACGGATTTTTAACTGTCTTTTGTAGTCTCGCTAATTTACCTTGTTTTAGCCTTGCTAGTTTATGCTCACATATTTTTATGTATGTTACAGTTTGCCCTGATGAAGGCAACATTAAATCATTGTTGAACCGTTGGCTTGATGGGATTGGGGAGTTTTATTGCACCTGACCGTCTCCCTGAGTCCAGTTTGAGGAAGAAGTCTTTCTTTTTATATATATTTCCGGTCGAGTTGAGCTTCTGCGTATATACATTATGTAAGCTCTAAAAATAACTTATTCCTTCTGCGAATGATTTTTTTAAAATATCAAAACTAATTTCCTTTAGACCGAATTAAAAATATCTTAGTTATATAATTGAAAAGTAAACTACTAATTTGAATAAATTCAATTAATTTTAATCTTATTTAATCTCGTGATGGATATTAATCGATGCCAAAAAATATATTTTTTATGAATCAAATATATTTTTTTTAAAAATTAATAAATAAATATGCCTATAAACATAGTTTGTTTAGTCTCGCAATAATTTTAATATTCAGAATTAAAAATAAGCCTATTGGTAAATTGGTAGCCACTCATTTTAATGCACATTTGAAAACCAAAAAAGCTTGGGAGAGGTCAATTATTACTCTATTTAGATTAGTTCTATGGAAGGAAGGTATATGTTCTGGTCTGGTGGAGCGAAGAGAGTTTATTCCAACAATCCATTAAGAAGTTAAATCCCTTTTTGAGCTTGTTGACAGACTGCTAAAGTTGGCAAGACGTCAGTATTTCGGTTTCTTGAGTTTTACACGAACCAAGTTGACTTGGACCAAGTAACTTTGATCAAAGCCACTTGGCCACAGTAAAAATGCATTTTTAATGCATTGTTTAGTTTAAACGATCCAAGAATACTTGGTCCGAGTAGGGCAACTTGTCAAAAAAATCAGTTTGAAGCAAAGGAATAAAAACAATAATGTAAAATAAATAAAAGCTGTCAATAACCTTCTTATAAACAAATCCGTCACAACTTTTCACGTCTTTTCTAATTTTTGACAGCTTTCTTGTCATAATCATATGGTTGACATGGCGTCTGCCAAGTCTACTTAGATCAAATAACGTCCAACTCTACTTATATGTCCAAGTTGACTTTGATAACCTGTTTACATGATCCAATTATCGTCAAAATAGAGTCAAAACTGATTGTTCCAAGTCAACTGGATCATGTAAACGTGGCTTTAGAGGAAGTGAATAATTTGTAATAGAATATCCATTAAAAATAAAAAATCCACCACCCCAAATTCATCGCCAGCGAAATGCTTGGGGGGAATACAATTTTGGGGAATTTTTTAAATATCCCAAGTGATTCAGGCAGTTTTGGGGGGATTTGCGCCATGTGCCTTGGGGAGATGGGAATCTCTGACAAGAAGAGCTCATTTTAGAGCAGGCCGTAAACTGTGGGAAATATATTTTGTTATAAAACATGCCGTGTTATGATCATAGCCCCTGGGATTTTGGGAAATTTCATTTGTAGTTTTGAAATTTAACTTCCAATCATTTGCAAGATATTTTCAAATTTGATTGCAGACATCCGAAATTTAAATTTTGCTGCACAGGTAGAACGAGTTACAAAAGAATATTAATTAATTTATACCCTTTATCAACCACATCGTTGATAAAGAGTTTTTATTATTCGAAACATTCCACAGGTGTTTTATCGACCTCCTTCTTATATCCTTTTCTTTCAATAATAAAAAGTGGTATTTATAAGTGTTTATTCGGTAAAAATGTGTCATTAAGAATTACGTTTTTTTTTTGTTTTTTTTTGTTTTTGTTTTTTAGGTGCACTTACCTAATGGTCACAAGATAAGTGTTTATAGGTGAAGTTAGTATTAGAAGCGAAGTTATGAAATTTTTAATAGACGTAAGTATAACAATTTTTTTATATAATTGTAACATAAAATTAAATAAGATTTCCTTAAAAATACTCGTTTGCCGGAGCACGGGTATTCAGCTTGTGTTATATATATTTGTTGCAGAACTACCTACTCGTATATTAGTTTTGGAGGAGACAAAATTGCATAAAACACCTGTTGCCTGATTTGATAAAACTTATTTTCCATCATTTATTACATTTCCCAATACCACTTGCTGCTAGTAAAGCCACGCCTTACAAAATATGGTGGGGGGGTAGACTTGCAAAGCAACTCTGAATCAATATTTGATAGGAAAATGTGTATAAATGCCTCATTTAAGATTTTATCACTTATTATCTCACTGTACCCAGAAGCTGTATCACGCGCATGACAAATAGCTCTACCTGCTTTCAAGGTGGGGCATCGACGTCACGTGGGGCATGGCAACTCCTCATATCGAACGGTTATCTACAATTATTAGGGCTAGAGGTCGTCGTCTGATGCTTCTTCGAGGTTACAACGCAGTTAATTCATATTGACGAATTGACAGCCTCTTCGTCTGACCCCTAACGCACACAGACTTGAACATCTGCGCAGTTGCCGTTTCCCCTTTACACCGAGTGAGGAATACAGCTCCTTTCTGTGCCAGGATACGACCACTAGAAATTCACCAGGAATCTCTCGCCGGCCCTCCACTTCATTTAAGATAAGTGTTATCTATTGTTTTAAATATTTTGTTCATTATTTAATTCCATTATATCTAATTAGGTAATGATATAAATAAAGAGTGTTCTATTATTATACTTATATAATGTTATTTTTATTATTTATTATTATTTTTTTTTTTAACTAATAAATAATAGTATAATCATTTGAAACTGGTATTTAGATAGTGGCACAGTAACCTAGCAATCAGCCTAATTTTATTATTTGTCAACAAAATACAGAATTTTAGTTTTGAATATCTATTATTTTTTATATGATATCCTTAAGCTCGATCTCAAATTTCAGATGCATTTTACATATACAATCTTTGATTTTCACTGCTTATTTTCTAAAACATTTCAGCATGAATATTTATTTTTTATTTTTTAGTTTATAGTATACGAGCCTTTAGGCCCTCGGCAACGGGCTTAATTTTATATTTAGAATTTAGATATCTATTTAGATATTATTATATCTATTTGAAGAACCATAAAATCAAAACAAACATGTATTTTTTTATTAGAATGAATGTGGTTACCTTAGCTTAGAAATAAAAAATCTTTTCGAGGTGCGTCATTGTCGGGATACTACTCGTTTGTATAAATTTTACATAATAAACTTTGAACATAAGTTCACAGATGTTTATTTTTATAAAAAAAAAGAAAGTTTTTTTGAATAAACCACAATACTAAAATAAAATACAACAACTAAAAGAAGACTTTCTTACTGAAATTTGAGGTAATAAGAACTAAAATTCAAATTTATTTAAGAAATAGCTTGAAAAGAACTCGAATTTGATAGCGTGCTTACAAATGCCAAAAATAATAAATTCTTTTCAACATTTATAAGTATTAATATCAAGAAATATACAATTTGATTTTTTTTTAACTTTTTTGTATTAATTTGTTAGTGTTCTTTGTGGCAACAAGTTCGGAACAGATTACACGTTCTATATTTTGCGCAAAATAATAAAGTGATGCGCTCTTTTTATTATATACCAAAAAGTTGTATATTTGCTTTGTTGCTAGGAGCAACTGGTTGTAAACTGACCTAGGACCACAAAGCAATCATCCCTAGCCATAATCCCCCCCCCCCCCTGCCCCCCTGTCTTACCTCTACAGGATGCATTTTGTCTCTAGGGCCACACTAACCTACCATTACCTCACCCAACCCCTCTAACATTACCCTTTTCTTAAGGCCCCCCATACACGATCAAACATTTTGCGCAAGATTTTTGCGCACACCTGATGTCAGGGTGCTTTAATTTAGTGCTTCAGGGTGCTTTAATTTAGTTAAAAATTATGTTTGCGCAAACACAGTGTTTGCGCTAACATTTTGACCGTGTATGGGCCTTTAATGTGTGATAAATTTAACGTACATTTTACCTACAATTACTTTTATGTGATTTGTACACCCTTTTAATTATACAATTCGTGTTTATTTTATTCTTGCTTGCATATAAGTAACTAAATTTTTTGTATTTAATTTTAGTTGATATTTAAATATACTTTTTTATTTTATGATTATCAACAATAAAAAATACATATTTTTTATTATTGATTTAGTATTTATAATAGATATGTTGTCAGGGCCGCTGATAGGATTTCTGGGCAAGTTAGCATCTGGACCCCTTTGAACAAATAATGGCGGGGGTCCGGGAGAGGAATTTTTAAAATTTTAGTGCAAAAAGATGTGTTTTTTATGGATTTTTGAGTGAAAGTTTGTCCTAACAGGAAAAAGATGTTTGGTGGGGACGAATTTTCAAGTTTAACTAAGATGGGCTAAGATAATTGACAATAAATAATAATAATAATTTAATTGTGTTTTAGCTAGTAAGTTTCATTAAAAAAAAACCTTCTTTTTCACTTTGCGTATTACGTAATATAAAATAAAACATAATATAAATTGTTAGCTAAAATAGTGAGATTAAGAGTAAACAAATCGAAATAGTTAAGTAACACATTTGATTTACAAAAAATATCATTACTAGTGAAAATTTAAGAGTTATTAATATCAATTTGTTAATGTGATTTATCCATATTGAATAAGATGAAAACATCACAAAAATCTAAGTAACTAAACGTAAAAAAACTTCCGCACTCATGACACATTTTAAGGAATAATTTTAAGTTCATGATCAAAATCAGTAACTTAGCTTAGGCATTGGGGGCCCCTCGCAAAAATAAATTGATGAGCAAAAAATGCGTTTAACTAAATGGGGCTCCTGACAATTGTATAGAAGTATAATTCCAAGTTAGATTTCATTATTCTCTAAAGGGGACTCCATCGACATTGGTACAAGAATAGTACTTAGTTTCATGTTTTTTCTTGGATTTGGGGAGCCCCTTGGCACGGGTCTTCCCGAAATTCGGGCACATAGTTACGCGACTGATCAAAATATCTTTCTTGCTCTTTGGTTGTAAAAATAACAAGCCCGGGGGCCCATACCCCTGGGCAATTGCCCCATTAAATTTAAATNAAGTTTTGACTTTATTTCAGCTCTTAGTCAACTCCACCATTCTTACATTTATTACTCGATCTTATCTTTTAATGCCTCTAATTATTCATTTTGTTTTGTAGTAGATTAAGGGTTTCGTAAACGAATAAAGAACAAAAAAATATTTTAAGAAGGGTTTTTATGTGACAGTGTTACCATAAATCAAATTCTAAATGTAGATTAGAAGTTAATAATTATTTTTTCTCAACAGTAGAGCCTCAGATGGATGAGAGTTCAAAGCATCTTTAAGAAAACAGGACAATGCTCAACACAGAAGACTACTAGAAGTTTAAGAAAGGAATACCTCTGACCAAATTTCACTGGTATACTCAATTATTTTTATTATTTAATCTTAAAACATATACTTTCTATAATGCTTGGGATGTATATTATTTGTATATATTTATAAATTTTATTTTATTATTAATTTTTTCCCCCTATATTTATTTGTTTCATAAAAAAAGGTCCCTCTTTGCTTTAAATAATAAAGTTTTGAGTTTATTTCAGCTCTTAGTCAACTCCACCATTCTTACATTTATTACTCGATCTTATCTTTTAATGCCTCTAATTATTCATTTTGTTTTGTAGTAGAGCCTCAGATGGATGAGAGTTCAACGCAGCTTTAAGACAACAGGACAATGCTCAACACTGAAGATTAAGAAGTTTAAGAAAGGAATATCTATGACCAGATTTCACAGGTATACTCAATGATTTTTAATATTTAATCTTAAAACATATTGTAATTTCTATAAAGCTTGGGATGTATATTTTTTTGTATATATTTATAAATTTTAGTTTATTATTTTTTCTTTATTTTTTTATTTTATTTTTTTTT